>PVHT020000079.1:8036732-8080779 GCA_004024745.2 Catagonus wagneri
ATCTGTCCCCTTTTTAACCTCGTTTGGTTTTGATTTTTTTCGACAGTGAGTTGTAAGAGTTTTTATATATTTTGGATATCAACCCCTTATTGGATACATCATTTGCAAATATCTTCTCCCATTCAGTAGGTTTCCTTTTTGCTTTGATGATTCTTTGCTTTATTGGCAGAAGCTTTTTAGTTAGATGTAGTCCTATGTCTTTGGGATGCTATACCTAGATATGCTATGTTTTCACCATTATTCCTGCTTCTCCCCTTAGCTGCGTCTAGCACGTCCTTCTGCCCCTTTCCCAGAAGTGGACCTTTTTTATTCCCATTCTCATTTTCTTCTCCATTTTGCAAAAATCCAGTGCCCAATGCACAACTTTTGCTGTTCTTCCCTGTGCATGACTAGGTTTTTATTCCATACGTGAAACAGCAAACACAGATCTGGATGGCTTTTATCGGTGAATGCTGTTCCTCTTGCCCAGTCAGGACCACAGGGAAACTTCCTCAGGATTACCCGGAATTTTCCCTGTCAACATTTGATGACAGTCATGGAGGAAAAGGCTGCAAAGGAGTATAAACTACCTATGCCTATGGACCCCAAAGACGTCACACTCATAGTAGCCCACATATGGCCTTTATCAAAGCCTTCAGAAGAATTTCAGCCACATGTTCTTACTGGTCAATGTGTTTTTGGTAGCATCTGCCCAAGTTTTTCCCTCTTCTCACCATTTTTTGAAGGTAGTTATTTGCTCTGAACATTCTTTAATTTGCAGTTTGTCCAGATTTTTTTTCTATTATTAGGGTGGGAGTAATGTCCTTTCCAGCTCTCTACATCTTTGAGCTCTCAGCTGACAATTTAAAAGATCCTTTAAATATACTCAAGGATATTGCTAAGATTATACTCTCTTTACTCAGCTCAAAGAGCATTGGGATTTGCAGTGATGTCACAGACATGGAAACAGGTGAGTCCTTATATCACCAATACATAGGTTGGCAGCAACTATGATATCAGTGCATAGGATGATTTAAATAATTCAAAATGTAATCCCAAATGCTACAACAGATGTTTTGCAAATGTTAATGGCTTAGCTGTTCTAATGCTAAAATGTACTTTTTAAAAATAAGTCCACAACACAGGGAGTGAATTTCATTAGACTTACATCAACAGTTCTATAAGAAAGAGAAACTATAGCATGGCATTTACAAGTAGTGTCACTATACAAGTTGACAAGAAAAAATACCCAGAGTATGGATTTGGCAGTCAGGAAAAAAAATGTCTAAGGAATCCCAGAAGAATGTGAAGTGAGTTCAAACAACCTCCAAACACCCTTAAAGATACAGCCAGAGAAATCTCTAATTGTCACGTTCACAGAAAGCCTGGCTGCACCTATGTTTATGAGGTGATCCCAATAGTAGTTTATATCTCTGTTTTATATGAGCCAATGCATGATATTACAAAAATACTTACAGATAGTAACTGCTACATATGCCTCACAGAAAAATAACTATTCAATATGAACACAAGTGCCTTCAATGGAGCAAGGATATTGTGAATTTGTACTCTGTTCATTTTTATAGGTATAGATTTGCATGTTTGAGTCAGGAATTAGAGATCGACATTGTTCTGTATAACAGTGAGAGAGGAATGAGGGATAGGGATGGGAAGGTCAGGAGAAGTGGGAGGATGCTGGCATTCAGCCAAGGTGCTACCTGGATATGGACGGCTACCGTGGTCTCTAGGTGGAAAATAAACTCTGTGATTTTAAGTTATTGGAGGTGACCAAGCTGACCCTATAGTAAAGCCTTAGTATCAAAGCTTCTTCACGTGTTTCCTTTTATCTGTGGTGCTTTGGAGTGTTATGATCCCGATGCAAAAGATGTTTCCACATTTGGATCAACCTCAGGGCAAAGATAAAAGGACTTTGTCTGGAAGCAGAAATCGGTCAAAAGGGACTTAAGAATGAAAATTCCTTTACCTCTTCCCGCCCCCACTCTATGCTGCAGAACTCAGCAAAGACTTGAAAGGGATTCTAGATTTTTACAGTTCCTGAAAAAGAGGCAATCTCCATGCCCCTGTGTTTGCCAGTAGCCATCACCCTATGTGCCTCATTATCGGTAACACTGGAATCACATCACCCCCATGTTCCTAGATACATCATTCATCTGGGAAGTCTGGAAAATGTACTTGGTGCTTGCATTTATGATAATTCCAATGAGAAAAAGAACCCACTTGCTCCTCCATCCTTGCAATTTCAAACACATGAACCACAGAGCCCCCAAAGGAAACACTGTGACCTAGGATGCACAGAACAAAATGTTCCATGAAATGTCATCACAGCAATCCACCTGTACTGGTTGCAGGCATTATTTACAGCACATTGTTCACTGTAAGGATCTCATTTGTTTCTAAGGATAACCCAGTGAAATGCTCAGTACTACCCGTAACAGACTTAGGTTTCTGACTCCAAATCCAAAATGCTACCCACCAACCACAGGTGTCTCCTCCTCATCTTATTATCTCACCCCAAAGTACCCACCTACAAGCTCACAGGATTATCAGGCATGAGTCTTGGTATATTTTCAACATTCTCCTTAGTTGTACGGGAAAAAGAAACAGATAAAGTTCCTTGAGAAAGGAGGAACACTTTTTCTTAAACCTGTAGTGTTTAGTTATTTGCCTAAAAAAAATCTGAAAATAAAGCATTTGAGCCATGTCATTCAACATTGAAGAAACTTATGGATACTGACAGACCATTAACTTTCTTGGAAGTATTAATCTTCACATTTTCTCTAATTCTAAATGAACAGAGGACTGTGTCAACCATGCCCTACAAAAATTTCAGAATAGAACAAAATGTATGAAAACTACACGATAATATTTCAATGTTATCTCTCTGTGGTAAGTGGCCTATAATTTTCACTCCACAAATTTTTTTTTGGTGTTTTTCCAGTTCTTTCCAAGTTGTGTGAATTGAATCTGTGAACTAAGTAAACTAAGAAAAATCTGGTTGTTCCACAATTAGGTGCTTTGTGGTAGATATTTATATTCTATAGTTAGAAGGGTTTTCCTCCCACACAGTCTAACTGTTCTATAATTTCAAAAATGAAATGTTATTTTAAAATTAGCAAAGAAACTTTTGAATATGTAGAGAGGTATACTATTTTAGGTAAGCCAGAAAGGTCACAAGCTTGGAAGCAAAAATCAATGTGCTTTAAAGTAGGATCTTTTAAACAGGCCAAAATTATCACTTTAGAAGGAAAGAACTAGACAAATGTCTTCATTTTACAAATAAAAAGGCAACAATGGAATGGCAAAATGACTTTCTCCAAATTAAAAATAGAGTGGGCTGCCCAGAAACAGAACATAGGTCTTCTGTTCCTCGGTCTAGTTCATGATTTTTACCTTACCACAGAAATTTTGACTACTTAGTACAAAATGATATGTGGTATTTCCTAAAGATCCCTAATGCCAGCATCTTCTCTATTTGTTCATCTTAACAAGGGTCAAAGCGGGAAATAAAAAAAGACAAAGTATTAAAGTTGAAATCCTGGTTTGTCCCACACAATTACATTACTGCATCATCCATCATCCATAACAAATGGGAAAAATACCTAAATATCATTCTTTTTTTTGCCAAATAAGGGCATCATTTGTTATGCACTGAGAAATAAATGTATATTTTAACAGCTGGCTCCAGATTCCCAGAGAGAAATGACTTTGCTAGGAAATACCTTAATAGAACTCTCAGGAGGGAAACACCTAGCCTGACAGTATGTTCTTCATATAAACATCAGAGTGAAAAAATAAAACAAACAAGACACCCGAACTCTGTGTAGGCCTCTATGTAGTCATTTAGCAGAAATTTGGAGTTGAGGGAAGAGCTTTCAGAAAAGGAAGAAATTAGTCCAAATGGTGTAGCGGGATATTGGGCAATGTGGATACAAATGCAACCTTAGTGATAATATTTCATGCTATCCAGGATGTCTTTTCATCACCAGGAGGTGGCTAAAATTGGTAATATTTGCAATGTACAGTGTGAAAAAAAACTTTACAGTGGGATTTTTTAGGGTAAAAAATGAGAATAGTTACCCAGAATCACAACCAAGTACTAATCCTTTGATCTAATAATCCCAAAGAAACTGTAAACAAAAAAAAATCTTTTTAATATACATCCATTTGTTTTATTTTTTAGAATCTGTGTAGAAGTGATAACATAGAAGATTTGTCTTTCTCTGACTTATTTCACTAAGCATAATACTCTCTAGGTCCAACCATGTTGTTGCAAATGAAAGCACTTCATTCTTTTTTATGGCTTAATATTCCACTGTGTGTGTGTGTGTGTGTGTGCACGTATGTTTATACACACACTCTGATATCACTTATATGTGGAATCTAAAACTAAAACAAATGAGTGTATGTAACAAATCAGAAACAGAGTCACAGATATAGAGAACAAACTAGAGGTTTCCAGTGAGGAGAGGGAACAGTGGAGGGGTAAGGAAAGTGTATGGGATTAAGAGATATAAACTGCTATGAACCACACAGATAAGCAGCTTATTCTGACATGAATTGAGACAGGTCCTGATATTACCAACTCAGCTTTTTAAGTTATAAATGCTGACAGAGTTTTCTCATGTTTCACTTATTTATTTATTGAGGTTCTATTATTTGTACCCAGCAATGTATGAGTTCCAGATATTTCACATTTTCCCACACAGTATTATTGAAATTTTTCATTTTAGTCATTCTGGTGGGTTTATAGTGGTATAATATTGTGGTGCCAGGTGTTATTTTAGATGCTTTATTAGTAATATCTATTTAATCATTAATAAACTCATATGGAAACTGAGGCAATAATAAATGTTAAACTACTGTTAGAACATGAGGTATCAGCCTGCAGTCTGAGCTCTTGACCTTTGTGATAGGACTGCCTCCACAAGCACCACATCAATTCTCTTCTTGGTAATTCTGCAGGTTAGTGCACCAGAGTGGTTGTTTTAGTGAAGGAGATTAAAATCAATCATTTTTTTCCCATTAGCTCCAAATATTAATCAAAGTGATGTTGCATTTTCTCCCTTTAACCTATGACATTCATACAGCTGTCGTTTGAGCACTAAGAAATCAGCATCAAAGCTGAAATATCACTTAACATGACTGATGAAGCAAACAAAGAGAAATTCTAGAGCTGTTATCCAACTATAATTATATATAATTTAAAGTCTTAAATCATAACTGTGTGATGAATGCCTCCCTTAACACACTTACAAATCCATTTGTGGTAAAGCTGAGAGTTTAACCATTCCTTATAGCATACTAATTTACTCTTTCAGCTCTTCTCTGTAGAATCAGTCTCAAGGATGTAAACAGTTTTCTTAGCAGCAATGTACTTATTAAATGAAGTCAAAAACTTTTTCCCCTGATTTCTCTCTACCCATTAAATAAAACCAAAAGCTTAAAAATTCCAAATTTTATGATGAATTACATTAGATACACTTTTCTTTGAAACTTTGGATATCTTCTACTAACTGTTGCTTTTTTTCCCCATCACTTAAATGAGTCTGCTATACCAGATAGTAGTTGAAGTCTAAGGAACCTGTTTTAATACATGTTTCTACAAGTTAAAAATTAACTTCACATCTAATTTATAATCTAGAGACAAAGCAAAATGTAATCATTCATTTTGCAATTTTTATTTTGAATTTTGGTAGGCAGGGTCATGGCTGGGAAGAAGAACACAGAGCTCTTCAGATGTATTTAGGCCAAAGTAAGAGGAAGGGAGATATGGAAGGAAGAAATTATAAAGAAAAAAGGTTAATTTAACTTGGGAAAGAAAAATATTTTTATTTAGGCTTACAACTCTTGTATCAACAACACCACAGTGTTTTAACTGCACATTGTTCTCAGTGACATATATTAATAGCACCGTTCTATTGTAAAACTGTGCATTTGTGGAAAGTTTGTCTTTATTGCACAGTACTGTGACTCCTTTCATGACTTGGTCATTAAAAACTATGACCTTGTACATGGGCTTGAATGGACATCTTCATGAGCTACTTGTGGTGATGAATAATAATCTTTATGTAGCTCATTCCCGCATGCTAGTTTTCACAAAGTGCTAAGTGGTACCAAGAGTGTGAGCAGACATAGACATCACAAGGTAAACTCAACATGATTTTAATGAAGAGTATTGTATTTGTTCTTTAAGTGTGATGGAAAAAATTGGTATTTTGCAGTGTTGAAAATCTAAACAAAGACAAGGAAAGCTACATTTCATTATAGAAACATTAGTCTAGAATGGTCTAAATGATGTTGAGATCACCACAAACAGAATATTCAAATTTACTTTTCAAAGCCCTATTTCAGTTTTTGTTTTCTGTTTTATTTTAAGGGATCCCTAAATGGGAAACTGAATCTAATTTCCTAACTTTTTCCACAGTTACATATTTGAATGGGGAATTTTGGTACACTAAAGTCTTCTATAATGTTATTTCATGTTTGCTGAAAACTGAACTGTCAAAACTAAACTGCTATGTTTGTCTGTAAATCTTTCAAATATCAATCCTCAATCAGATTGAGATCAAGAACAAATAATACTAACGTGAAGATGGTGAGCAACATCAAAGTTGCAGACCTGTCATTATGTCTTAATTTACTATATGCAAATCAAATTGTATATTTAAACACCAATATTTTACTTTACTTTATTGACCTACATAGGTATGATATATTCTTTTATGGGCATGAAATTATATGTGCTTCCTAAAACTTTAAAGAAAATTTCAAATATCTCTTCTCTACCATCAGATATACAAAATATAAGTATTTTTTCAGTAATAATGATGCAACATTAGCAAAGAAGTTTAAGTCATTTTTAATAAAACAACTGGTTAAACCCTTAAAATATACAGACCAAAATCTTTTCTCATATAAATCATATAGATAAATCAGATTTTTCAGATGAACTACTATATAACAGCTTTCTGACCATAAACAAAACCAACCTGAATTAAATTTATTTCCCTATCACATACACTATTATTAAGCCAGTCATAAGCTATAACTGATCTACGTTCTAAATATAGTGGGGGGGGCTCAAGGTCCATGTAATTTTTATTTTTACTCTGAAATCTAAAACAAACAGAACATATAAAACTTTCCAGAAATTTTCTTTAACAACAGTTGTTAAGAGAATGAAGAACATTTTGTACTAAATTAGGAGAATGTTTTTAAGAGAGATGTAAAATGGAAAAAAAAAAAGTATATCCCACCAGAGCCTAAATCATAAATCATTTTCAAGGAAATCAATGTACATTCCCTCTGTATCTGGGATTTCAGCCCCTTATATAATACATCTTCCCAAAACAAATGGAAATCATTTATACTCTTGCTAATAGAAAACTAATGGTAGGCTATACTTCAGATACCTCATTTATAATATTTTCATGCTCATTGTTTTATGTCTCTATAAAGTTTCATTTTTATGTTTCTCTAGGTAATTTCTAAGGAAAGAAAATCTGTTCTAAATCATTAGTTTTGTATATTAGAAAACATATATTCACTATATATCAGGAAGGTTTTCTGGAGTCAATTAAAATCAATCAGTAAAAGTACTGCATAAGATTTGCAATGCCTGAACTAATCTTTAATAATAATCTTTAAAGAGTATTCACATACATATAAGCAGCTTTTATAACTTCTTTCAGGGTTGGTTTTGTTCTGGAAAGAGAAATAACAACAGGGTAGGATTAGATGACTATTGTACTCCATCTCTAGCTTTCAAATAATCATGTTATTTATATTGAGAGGTAGGATTATGTATGTATGTGTGGAAGGTATCGAGAAACTGATGTCAAAGAATCAAGAAGCTAAAAGAAAAGGTACAGCATCCTTGAATAAACTCCAACTCAAGATGAAAGTCTGAAGTACCATAAATTGGATGCCCATAAAGGGCTATGGATGTGCAGGCGTTCCTTTCTGCTTGGGAGGAACAGGATCAGGGAAGACGGCCCAGAGGGAAGTGGCATTTTAACTGAACCTTGAAAGTGAGAATGAGAACAGAGTGTCAAAGAGCATGAGCGGTTATTTCATAGCACACTCATTAGTGCCTAGTAGCATCTTTGCAACAGCATACTGAGAAAGACCAGCCTGGGAACCATCACTGCACAAAACTGGTAGCCATGGCTTCCATGAGGCAAGTAGGGGCCATATATAAGCAGTGTTCTCTTACATTAATTACAAATTTAATTACATTATATTGATGTATTCATTAATTAGATGATAACATTTAATTCTGCTTGCAATCTAGGGCAAACTGTATTTGTCTGTGGTCTATCAAGTACATATTTGAATAATATTCCTTAAAATCCTTTCTTGACATTTTTATATCTATACTAAAAAGGAAGATGGATATGACTTAATATTTTGTACCATCTTTACCAGTTTGGGTTTCAGGGCTGGGTTAAACACCATGAAACAAGATGAAAGCAGACTCCAGCTACACATAGACTAGTATGTTGCATGTGGCATGCAAATTACCTATGGCAAAAAGTTCAAAAGAACTTACCACCTAGGCATTCTGTTCTCAGAGCATTCATCAGTTTCCTCATGATTTTTCAAGTTTTTTATTAATTAAATTTCATTGGGGTATGGTTGATTTACAATGCTGGGTTAGTTTCAGATGTACAGAAATATGAATCAGATATATATATCTATCCCTTTTTCAAATTCTTTTACCATATAGGTGACTATAGAGTATTGAGTGTAGATTTCCCTGTAGTATATATTAGGTCCTTGTTACTCATCTATTCCATATATAGTAGCGTGTGTATATCAATCCCAACCTCCCAGTTTATCCCCCACAATATTTCCTCTTTGGTGACCATAAGTTTGGTGTCAAAATCTTTGAGTCTGATTCTGTTTCGTTAACAAGTTCCACTATATCACTGTTTATTAAATTTCACATATTAGTGATCTCATATGACATTTGTCTTTGTAGGCTTAGTTCACTTAGTATGATAATTTCTTCCTTTTTGCTTTTTAGGGCCACACCCATGGCATACGGAAGTTCCCAGGCGAGGGGTCCAATCAGAGCTACCACTACTGATCTCATATACCACAGCCACAGCAACGCAAGATATGAGTTATGTCTGCAAACTATACCACAGCTCATGGCAACGCTGAATCCTTAACCCACTGAACAAGACCAGGGATTGAACCTGTGTCCTTATGGATACTAGTTGGGTTCATTACCGATGAGCCACAACAGGAATTCCTAGTATGATAATTTCTAGGTCCATCCATGTGGCTGCAAATGGCATTATTTCATTCTTTTTTTGGCTGAGTAAAATTCCATTGTATATATGCACCACATCTTCTTTATCCATTGCTCTGTTGATGCATTTTAAGTTGCTTCCATGTTCTGGCTACTGTAAACAGTGCTGCAATGAACATTGGGGTGACTGGGGTGCATGTATCTATTCGAATTATAGTTTTCTCCAGATAGATGCCTGTGAGTTGCATTGTTGGATCTATGGTAGCTCTAGGTTTTTCAAGTTTTAAACCTACTATTTTCTACTTTCTATGTTAGAAAATTCTGGAAATATATACTTGCATATTTCATAGGTCTATGGAAGCATTTATTTTCTACATTTAGTAGCACAAAACATAGCATATTCAATGTAGGTTGGTGTTAGGTGTTGACTTGAGTCAAAATACCTGGGTTTGAATCCCAGGACTTGAATTCCAACTCTACAGTTGACAAAACATGTGAGATTTGGCATATACGTTTACTTCTCTATGTGTCAGGTTTCCCAACAGTGAGAGGGGGTGAGTAATTGCACATATCTCTTTGGGTTGCTCTGAATGACTTGACACATATAAAACACATATGGAATTGAAACATCGTATTCAAGGCTTGTTATCAGCCAAAATGAAAATAAAACCTTCTAGGAGAGGTAGGCCTTTTTAAGATAATAGAGATTAGTTTTATTTAAATTTCTGGCTTATGCTTAAACAGCAGATACTTTGGAACCTTTCAGATTTTTGGATCTCTCTGTGTAAGAATTTAATGATCATAACTAATACTTGATCAGGTGTTATGAAAAAGGAACCTATGATAACTTCATAGTGTGAGGAATTCAGTTTTTTTTTTGTTTGTTTTTGCGTTTTGGTCTTTTTAGAACTTCCCCTGTGGCATATGGAAGTCACCTGTTGAATCGGAGCTATAGCTGCCAACCTACACCACAGCCACAGCAACACAAGATCCTTAACCCACTGATCGAGGCCAGGGATCGAACCCACATCCTCAAGGATACTAGTTAGGTTCACGACTGCTGAGCCACTATAGGAACTCCAGGGATTCACTGTTAATGTGAATAGTTTCACCTGCTAATTTATTGGCTTATTAGTAAAGTGTTTATGTTGTGTTAAGCATTCTGTTTAATAATACGGTGGGGCAGAAAATAATAACAATAATAATGTGTGGCATCTCCCAGATTGACCACATCTCTACTTCTTGGAGGACATCAGGCCAGCCACCTAATCTCCAGTCTCTCCACCAGGAGGTTTCACTTATCATTCCTCTATCCTCTGCTACTCAGTTTCGTGTCCCATGTTCTCAGAGCTGTTTTTGTCCTTTTAGTGTTTTTCAGAACCACTAGTGCTTTTGCAGCTATTTGTGTAATTACTTAAGTCAGAATGCAGGCTCCTTAAGCACATGGACTGTCTTATTTACATGTTGCGTCTTCATTACTAGTTTCAAAATATGAGAAGCAGTAGACACTCCAGAAATATTTCATTAAAATAAATGAATAAATGGGTGCAGTTAATCAGTACATGCCAAATACACAATATGGTAATTAATAGTGTAGATTTCGGAGGAAGAAAATTTTGAATTTGACTTGCTTGTAGCTGCTGACTTTAGGGTCATGAATAATGACTTAAAGGAAGCCATTCAAATTCTGATTACTCTCTCATCCACCCACCCACACCATGTTAACCATTCTGGGGGTGTACATAAATCAAAGTTCACATACACAGTATTTTTCATGCTGAAACATTTTTTAAAAACTTAAAGCAATGTCATATATTAACTAGGTCATCTTATATTCACCTCTCCTCTTTGTAACCTAGAGGTATTTACTTACCCTCTCAGTGCCTCGGTTTCCATCTATAAAATGGGTATAATGACAGTAATTTCCTTATAGTGTTGATATGAGTTTTTAATAAGTTAATACCCATTAAGCACTTAGAAAAGTGTCTGGCCTATAAATTTTGGCTGCAGCTGCTACTAATACAACTGCTATTACTTTATAATTTTATAATTATTAATATTTATTGGATTTTAATAAGATTTAAGCAAATTCGTTGGGAGCTAGGTTGTAGTTCTATTGGATAGTATTATTTTTTTTTCTGACTTCTCAGAATCCTCCATTTTTGTTTAGGGGCATTGGTTTATTTTTATATCACTGAATTCTCTTCATTCCCGTATTTATTTTCCCCATTTACCCATTTATGAATAAAAAGAAATCCCACTAGAGAGTATGGTCCAGATGTGTGGATAACCAGCAGCTTCTACACAAAACCCTCTTGGACTTTTCAGGTAAGTCCCCAGGAAAGTAGGGCCTCCCTAGAAAATCAAATTTCGCCTCAGAATGGAAGCAACAAGTTAGGGTTGGCATGTGCTGTTCTTTACCTGATTCCCATTTTCTCTGAAGGAAAGAAGAAATGCCAACTGTCCTTTTCAGTGTGAGACCAGGTTTTGAGCCTGCAGAACAGAAGCCCCTAACTCATGGTCCCTAGGATAAATTTAGATGTCAGAAGTAATTGCTTGTCCCTACCTACTGCTTTTGTTGTTGTTGCTATTGTTTGCTTTGTTTTATATAATATAAGTCAGCATTTAAAAACTGGGAGATCTGGGAGTTCCCATTGTGGCTCAGTAGGTTGCAAACCCAACTAGTATCCATGAGGATGCACGTTTGATACCTGGCCTCGCTCAGTGGGTTAAGCATCCAGCATTGACATGAGCTGCGGTGTAGGTCACAGACGCGGCTTGGATCCTGTGTTACTGTGGCTGTGGTGTAGGCTGGCATGCTTCAATTCAACCCCTAGCCTGGGAACTTCCATATGCTGCTGGTGCAGACCTGAAAAGCAAAAAACAAATACTGGGAGATCTCCCTTAAAACTCACATTCAGGTTTCTCTTGAAATATCCAAAATTCAGACAACAAGCAAACAAAAATCCTCATGTACAGTCAAGTAGCAGCTGCTCCCACACAGAGCACATTCTTCCACTGCACGTGGACTACCCACGCTAAGGTCAAATGGTTTACATCTATTGCTCTATTCTTTCACTTCTAATACATATACATTTCCTATACCCAATTTACCTGTATTTGTACACATGTCCTCTGCTTTACTTAATGTTAAAAGAGATAAAATGTCATGCGCCCATCTATGGCCAACCTTCACTTTCACTCTGAAATCCATCCTTTTTGCATCCTCAAAGATCTTGCTCTCTCTTGCACTGTCACTTATTCCCTCTTAACTGGCTTATTCTTATCAGCACACAAACATGCAGTAATATATTCTATCCTTAAAATATTCCACTTTTTTTTCATATCCCACAAACTACTGCCTTATTTCCCCTTCATGGCAAAATAGCAACTTGTTGATGCATGATTTGTCTCCACTCCCTCTCATCTCATTCTCTTCAAAACAACAACAATCAGGCATTTACTACCTCTACTCCTCTGAAACCACTCTTGTCAAAGTCATCGATAACCTCCATCTTGCCTAATCCCCAAACCAGCTCCTTGTCATAACCTTAATTAGATATCTCATTGGCATTTGAAAAGTTTTTCGATAATCCTAGCTTAAATACTTTCTTCTGTTGGTTTCCATGACACCACACTTTCATATTTTCCTCCTAACTCTCTGATCCTTTTCAGGCTTCTTTGAAAGGTTCTCTTCAACTTATCTGCATCTTACTCTTTAATTTTCCATCCATGTTTAATGCCCCACATCTAATTCCTCACATCTCATTTCTTATTTGACCGTACTCATGTTGTAGGCTTTGAATATTTCTCTATATACTGATGAATCTCAGAATTCTCTAGTTTCAAATATTATCCTGAACTCTGAACTCATGACCCAGACTAACTCAACATCTCCACTTGAATACAGATTAGGTTTCAAGCACAGATGTCTGGATCCAAACTCTTGAATTTCTCCTTCAGATCTCCTCTTGCCTCAACCTTCCCCATCTCAGTGAAAGGAATCACAATTATCCAGTTGTTCATTCTTGACTCTTCTCTTTTCCTCATACCTTATATATATTCTATCAACAAGCCTACTCACACTCCTTTCAGGATCTTTGTCTGAATCTGACTGCATCTCACTATGGATCATCATTAAAACTTTAGTAAAGGTTACCAGCATCTTTCACTTAGATTTAGCAAGTGTTACCTAACAGGTCTCCCTGCTTCTATAGTCACCTTCCAACTCAGTTCTCCACTCAAAGTGCCCTTTATAAAAGATAAACCATATCATGTTATGACTTTTGATTCAAACAACCGGATGGTTTCCAATCACTAGCTTAACCAAACCATTTCAGTTTGCCTGGCACTTTCCTGATTTAACACTAAATTCTCATGTCCCAGGAACTCCCTCCATCCTGAGCAAGCTGAGGTAGCAGGTCATCCTACCTATTATGTACAGAGTAAAATAAAATCAGATAAATTTAAAATCCCTGCTACATACTAGGTCAACTACACGATCTTGCACCTGCCATTCTCTTGGACATCATCCCCCATCACTCTTTGCCTTCATCATTTTACTCTAGCCACACTGGCCTTCTAATGTTATTCACACATATCAAGCTTGTTTCCCCCTTAAATATGTGTTGAATGACTGAATGAACAATGTAAAGTAGGAAAGCAAAAGACAATCATGATGGTACATGTTTTAAGAAAATAAAGTATATATTTCTTTGAGATAAATGAGAATTGTTTCTATTCATCTGATATGAAATGTATATCTGTTTTGCTAATTCATAGCACCAGTATATTCCCAGGTGCATCTGAGTTTTCAGCTTCTGCTCTAAGCCAAGCTAAGGCATTCAGGCCATGGAGACATGCTGTATTGGATAGATTAAGTTCAGGAAGATACGAGGCCCAGCTGTGCCTGCCATTCAGTTACTATGCAGTTGATGGAAGCTCTTAATTAGCCAAGAGAGTATAGTTGGAAAAAGAACTAGATTTTTCTTTCAGGAAACGTCGATCCTCGTCTCGGCTTTGCCATAGTCCAATTATATGACCTCAATGAGTCACTTATTCTCAGGTATTAATCAGGTTTTCAGATTTTTTTTTCTGTTTTTTTTTTCTATTTGTTTGGTTGGATTGTTGTTTAATCTGAAACAACAAGTAATGTTAAAAGTTGTATCTTTAGATTCTTCTAGCTCTACGATTTTTAAATGATTGATTCTCTTTGGCTTTTCCCCATGTGCCATGCATTCATGTTTTCCAGATACAACAGTAAGTAATAAGTGCACAGTTTATGTGAACATAATCTATTAAGGATGCCACAGATCAAGAGAAAAATAATGCTGGCTACATGATGCCTCTCTCACCAAGTCTAGACAGTATTTTTCACATGATTTTTAAAGAGATTCTTCAATGAAATGAAATGCAGACTGGTTACAATTATTCATGTCATCAAGCTTTTATACTTCTTTGGGGGCTCTGTTTCCCTGTCACTGTTGAGCAATTTTTTGAATGGTAGTATAAAGTTGTCTTTGCCTAATTTCCTTCTATTTCTTTCATAATTCCCTTTCAGATCAGACAGCATTCTCCTCTCCATCTTGGTGCTTACAATCTTCAAAGATTTTGTAGTAATGTATCACACACTAGTAGCTTTCTAAGCTAATTTCAGATCCCTGGAGTTTAATGAAAATTCTCTTGCTTACATTTCTCCAGAGAGGTAGATTGTAAATCAGGTTATTAATATTTCAAATCTAACTTCATGATGCCATATTTAAAATTCTATTTTTGTTCCAAATAGAATAAATCCCCTCACATATTCCTTTCCTAAATGGTAAAAACACTAGGGAAAGTGAAAAGTCTTATCTCCTGCTCTGTCATTTTCACTGCAGAAAGGAAAGGAACTGTCACCTGGCTAGTTCATAGTTTGATGCTTCAGAAAGCCTACTGCAACATATTTTTCTTTCTGTTTCCATTTCACATTATGCACACTCTCCTAACTTTCCTTCAACTATGAAACTTGCTCTTTTTTTTTTGCTCCCTGAAATATGATTTTCTCTGTTATTTAATGTAAATACATTCTTTTCTCTTCCTAGGTGTTTAGCTCTCCATAAGCATTTCATCACACTTTACTCATTTTACAAACTCTGTTCCTTCATCTGTTTGAGACTCACTTTCCCTCTCCTTCCAGTGAACAATAGGTGAAAGTTGCCTGTCATCAGCAAACTTTGTGAATTTGTATTTTGCCTGTTTGTTTCTCAGGAACACACTTAATAATTCTCAGTATTATTAGAGCATCTTTCCTTTTGTAATTCACTGTATTTTAAATTTTATGCAATTGATATTTATATGGTAACCATTTGAAATAATTAAATGGTGGTGAACATTTTGTAAACATTTAGAAACTGGGATTATAAACAATTATATGCAGCAATTGAAAGTAAATTACTGTCCTTCCTTGGAATGGTTAATCTAGTTATGGCATGGCCCACCCAGGACTATCATTTGAGTTACCCTTGTTGTTACTGGGTGGCAGGTATCTTCATGTTGCTTTATGTTTTACTCAGGCTCCTTCTGAGCCAGAGGTGGTTTTGAGAGTATTTGGAACATGATTTAACTTAAGAAATAATAGTTTTCCATATATTCTAACCAGAGACCTAAACAGATCCTATTCTCTAGGATTGACTTTTTTTGGTAGAACTATAAAAATCATAGGCCACTTAATAGGTAAAAGGATGAAGATAAATTCCTCATATTATGCTACTGCATGTGATTATCAGAGATGCTCATTCTTTCTGTGTTAGGCCTAGTGAGGGAAGAAACGTGCAAAAAATTACACTCTAGTGGGAAAATTGGTTCTAAAGGTATGAAGAAGTTCAGTGAAATCACTAGAGGTGAACTCATAAATTGTGCCTTGTGAATTCAAAATTTAAAAAACAAGCTAAGATTTGAGCACTATACTTTGCATTCCAGAGAAGGAAAACCATCTGAGTAAAATCAGCTCTGAACAACTGAACCACAGGATGTGAGTATAGTCAAGAATGGCTAGTGATAACAACAACAATAACAACAAAACTACCTTAAGTTAGTGCAAGTGATCTATAATATTTTAATTACAAAATATAATGCTACTAAACCCAAGGAAAACCTAAACATTTAGAACACAAAAGGTATAGTAACTAGAGTGGTCTTGGTTACAGAACTAACAGTTCCTGCAAGTCAAAGGAGTTTTATCCACAGTTTTGAGAACAGAGGCATAAAAAAAAAAAAAAAAAAGCTGAGGTTTGTGTTGGCAGAGGATGGAAGAAGAATAAAAAAAGACTTTAAGAAAGAATGTTGATGATTTTGTGTGCCTTTCAAGATGTTTCATAAATGCAAGCAAAGGATTTCTATACTCTTTTCAAATTATTTCAAGTTCTCCTGCCTGGCTGATAAGTGCTAGAATATACAAAGACCAGGGAGGGCCAACTGGGGGACCTCAAACAGACCAAGGGGCCAGAGGACGCCTCACTGAGATTACATCGTCAGAACTCATATTGAAAGATGAGTGTCCAGAAAAAGGCAGAGATCCCTTAAAAAATAAGCATTTTAAAAGCCCAGAGGAGGAGGTCCCCTCATGGCTAAGTGGTTAACAAATCCGAATAAGAACCATGAGGTTGCGGGTTCGATCCCTGGCCTTGCTCAGTGGGTTAAGGATCCGGCGTTGCCGTGAGCTGTGGTGTAGGTTGCAGACGCGGCTCGGATTCCGCATTGCTGTGGCTGTGGTGAAGGCCGGGCTACAGCTCCTGTTAGACCCCTAGCCTGGGAACCTCCATATGCCACGGGTGCAGCTCTAGATAAAAAGGCAAAAAGACAATAAATAAATAAATAATAAAATAAAAATAAAAGCCCACAGGAAAATCCTGTAGAGTAACTCAATCAAGTAAAATAAATCTAGTCTGCTAAAGCATTCAGAGATATATTAGTGATTTCCAGTTGAAAAAAGTTATGGTTCAGAAAGTGGGAAAGACATGATACACATTTTAGAGCCATGGATTTTTATACTGCATATGGATTAGACTCAAGGCCTTATGGTTACACCTAGAAATGGACCTGAAACTTGGCTTTTTAGGAATAAAAAAAGGGTTTAGAGCAATATAAGAAGTTTTCCAACCCTGTGCAAGGGATAGGAAACAAGGCTCAACAACATTGAGACTTTCAATTCTGTGTTCATGAATTGAAAGGCGCAATATAGTTAAGATGTCAAGTATTCCCAACTTGATCTACAGATTAAATGAAATCAAAATCCCAGCAAGACATTTTGTAAATATAGACAAAATGATTCTGATTCTAACATTCATCTAGAAGGCAAACACCTAGAATCACTAACATAGTATTGAATAAGATGGAAAAAATTGTAGAATTTACATTTCCATATTTTAAGATTTAGTATAAATCTACAGTAATTAAGATATGGTATTTGCTAAAGAACAGACACACAGATCAGTTTGATGGACTAGAGAGACAAAAAAAATAGACCCACAAATAAATACAGTAAACTGATTTTCAGCAAAGGTGCAAAGGCAATCCAATAGAGAAAGGATATTCTTTTCAACACATAAAGCTAGAACATTTGGTTGTTCATATATAAAACAGTGAATCTAGATATAGACCTTCCACCTTTTATAAAAACTAACTCAAAATAGATCATAGATCTAAAAGTAAACTTCTTGAGAAAAACAGGAGAAAATCTATGTGAACCTGTGGCTGGTCATGAGTTTTTAGATACAACATTAAAATCATGATCCATGAAAGAAAAACACTGATAAATAGGACTTTAATAAAATTTAAAATCTCTGTGCATCAACAGACATAAATAAAGTGAAAAGGCAATACACGTGGTAGGAGAAAATATCTGCAAATTATATATTTGAGGAATTCCCTTATGGCACAGTGGGTTAAGGATTTGGCACTGTCACTGCAGCGGCTTGGGTCACTGCTGCGGCGTGGGTTCAATCCCTGGCCCAGGAACTTCCACATGCCACAGGCATGGCCAAAAGAAAAAAAGGGAAAAATATATATATATTCAATATGGGTCATTAACTAGAATATATAAAGAATTCAACAACCAGAAAACAGAAAACAAACAACCCAATTTAAAAATGCACAAATGACTTGAATAGATATTTTTCAAAAGATATGTATATAACCGATAAACACATGAAAAGATGCTCAAATCACTAATTATTAGGGAAATGCAAGTCAAACCCCCAAATGAGGTACTACCTCACATGCATTAAGATATCTTCTATTGAAAACAAAAACAAAACAAAACAAAAAAAAAACAGAAAATAACAAGTGTTAGGGAAGATGTGGAAAAATTGGGTCATCTGTGCACAGTTGATAGGAATACAAAATGGTATAGCCTCTATGGAGAACAAAATGGGGGTTCCTCATAAAACTAAAAATAGAATTAACATTTGATCCAGCTAATCTAATTCTGGACATATATTGAAAAGGATTCAAAACAAGGACTCCAAGAGATATTTACACACCCCTGTTCATAGCAGCATAAGTCACAATCACTAAAATATGGAAGCAACCCAAGTGTCTATCAAGAAATTAATGAATAAACAAAATGTGGTATATAAAAACAATGGTATATTACTTAGCTTTGAAAAGGAAAGAATTTCTGATACAAAATATATGGATAAACCTTGACATTACCTTAAGCAAAATAAGCCAGTAACACAGGGACAATTACTTTATGATTCCACTTATATGTGGTATGTAGTCAAATTCATAGACAAAAGTAGAATGGTGTTTGCCAGGTATTGGAGAAAGGGAGGGAATTGAAAGTACGGCTAATGGGGCCAGAGTTCCAATTTTGCAAGATGAAACAGTTTGGAAGATAAATGGTAGTAATGGCTGTATAACAATATGTACTTAATGCCACTGAACTGTACACTTAAAAACTGTTAAAATCACCACTCTTATGTGTACTTTACATTAAAAATAATATTAAAAATTAAAAATACCTGTTATGTGAAAGAGAATAAGAAGACAAGCCAGACTCAGAAAATATTAGCAAAACACGTTATCTGATAAAGCACTTGTATCCAAAATATACAAATGGTTCTTAAAATTCAACAATACAAAAATAAACAACGCATCCTTCAAAACAGCAAAATATATGAACAGACATCTTACCAAAGATGATACAGAGGTGTCAAATAAGCACATGAAAAATGCTCAACATCATATGTCATTAAGGAAATGCAAATTAAAACAACAAGATGCCACTATTAGTAGGGCTAAAATCCAAAAAGCTTGAAATACTAACAGCTGGCAAGGATGTGTATCAGCAGAACTCTTATTCACTGCTGGGAAAAATGCAAAATGTGCATCCACTTTGGAAGACAGTTTGGAGGCTTATTACAGGATTCCACCAACGTTTTCCTAGGGTATCTATCCAACTGATTTGAGAACTACGTCCTTATTGGGACTGTGAAAACACCAAAGTGATTTGGGGACAGACACCCTGACTGCGCCCAAAGTAGAAGATTAATTCTCTACAAAACAGAGTCAAGGCCTTTAACTTGCATAGGGAAAAGACCCAAATTCATAAGATCGCATAGGGACAGAGATCTTGCACAAGAACTAGTATACAGCATAGTCCCCAACTGGTGATCCATAGGTCCTAGTAACATTGAAACTGCAACATAAAGACTCTTGTAAAATCCAAGGAATGTCCAGGCTTTTTCAGAGGAAAACAAAAACAAAAACAAAAAAATCCCACTGGAGACAAACCTCAGAAAAAGCCATAATGGGAAAACTCATACTGGAAATAGAGATCAAATAGATCAAAAAGAGTTTTAAAATAAGTATGTTTAAAATACTCAAAGAGTAAGAAAGCAAGAGAATCTATGAAGAATAAAGATTCTATGAGGAAAATACTCAGATTTTTTTGATAAGGAACCAAATAGAGATTCTGAAAATAAAATAGTCATTGAAATGTGAAAAACTAAACTAATAAATAAATCAAACAACTGACTACTAAGAGACCAAACCAGATGAAAAGTGAAAAAGTCTACTGCACTAAGCCAGCAAAAGAGATGACTGCTTGAACAAGTTAACAGCAATGAGATTAGAAAGAAGTGGAGAAATTGAAGAAGTAATTAGAAAATAGAATCAACAAGATCTGGTAAAGGTCCTTAAGCCTCCAAAAACATTAATTCCTGACCTAAGAAGAGAGGCACTGTGGCTGTAGTCAGAGCTGATATGTATAGTAGCCCCTTCACAATGCCTGGTTCCTGGGAAGCACGCAGCAGATGCTATTGTTTCCTTATGTTGTTGTTGTCGTCGTATTATTAAAGTTGAACAGCAGTGGCTGAAAGGTAAAGGAGGAGGTGAGACTTTTAATATGTTAAGGAACAGAGGACTTAACTTTTGCTGCCTTCCTTTGCCAAGATATTTTATAGATAGCTTATAGACTTAAATATGAAATAAACTACATAGCTCAGAAAAATACATCGATGTATGGAATAATTACACTAAATGACTAAGGTAGCAACCCAAGTCAGCACTGGAGACACCAGATGGTTAAATCAATGATGCTGGTGCAACATCAGTGACTAAGAGCAACTGTCCACAATGGGAACACTATTTACAAAAGTCAAAAAACACATAGGAAAAAGTGGTCTCAAAATTAAAATTAAAGAGATGCAGTTTTACAGATTTATCTTGAAAAATATGCAGATGTTATATTTGTGGACAAATTCCCATCAAAATAATAAATACTTTTCACAGAAATATTCAGTGTTCAATGATGTACAGTAAAATAAGCACACTCTTGCATTCTGGTGGAAGAATAATATGTGTAGTTCTAAAACTCTGTCAGCAAGTTTTAATAGGCCTAAGGACATCCATACTTTTAAATATAATAATTCAACTCCCAAGAATTTACTTGAAGAAAGTTACAGAAATGAAGAAATAGATGCACGGCCATGTTTGTAACAGCAAAAACATTAGACACAATCTAAGTAGTTAACCAAAAAGCAGTGGTTGTAATACATGCATGGTTATCCTGGAATATTATATGGCCATAAACTACATTAACAAGCAATTTTTAACAACTGGCATGCTGATTATTTTCCATTTGGCTCCCAACCCTGCCAGATCCATTTTCTTCTATTCCCTCTGAGACATTAACTGATCTTCCTTTGAGACATCAACTGCCATAGCCTGCCTCCTACAGAGTCTTTGCCATTTGAGTTCCCACTGAGCTCCAGGAAAACATTAGGTTTTTATTCTGTCCATTGGGCCCTACTGCAAGTCTCTGATGATCCAATGTCTCCTGTTTTGTTTCTTAATCCTAACCACACTTCTGTCTTGGAGTCTGTTCATGAAAGCCTCTGCATTTAAACCTACCTGGTAAATTCTATATTCAGACTGAGATGCCTGTGAATTTTTTATGTCATAAAACTGCATGGTCTGAATGATCTAATATTACAACATAGAGAAAAACATATAAAGAAACACAAATGTGAGGAGTTATTGCTTTTGAGAAGTATGAAAAATGAAGTTCTTTCCCTTCATCTGTTTTCCATTTTCTAAATCTTTTTAAAATAAACATGTAATTCTGTTATGATAAAGTAACAACTCTAAAAATCAGATGAACGTATTTTAAATATATCCCTTCTTTTTAAAAAGTGAATTAAGTTGCCTTTTTTACAAAATTCAATTGATTTTCAATAGTTCAATGTTCTTTAATCAAAAGGTTCCTAGTCCTACAGTGCACATCAAAATAAATACCTTTCCAGAAAAATTGCTGTTACTTTTCACTTTCAATTGAGGTAGGTCCTTTTATTCTTTAAAGAGGTAGATGTGATATCCAGTTTTATACCTGCTTTTTTGGAGACAAGAATATAAATATATTGCCACTAGAGACATCTTCATCACACATAATTGGGCAAGTTTCCCTCCACTCTTAATTTTCCTTGTGTTGAGAAAGCTCAACTAATATACTTCTGGCACTTTTTGTAGTTGTTACTAGTCACTTTTTTCTTAGGACGATGGAGTGCTTTTTGTGACTGAAAACATAAGAATAACTAGACACGCCCTACTCTCCAGTTTTCTCTTGAAGCCAGCCTCCAGTGGAGACCACAGTTTTGCTTTGCACTTTCATGCTGGAAGTCATGCACGAGCCAGCTCTGGGGCTTGTGATGCTTTCTGTAAATGGACAAGGTCCCATAGTTACGGGACTGAGGTATCAAGCCCATTTGGCTAATGTTCCTAAAGTCACAATCTGCATCCTGGTGTCTAGCAGTGATAACAGGTGGCATTTTGGCTCACACATTTTTTTGGTTTTATTTTTCAAGTCATTCGCAATCATGCAGGAAACGTGTATATGTCATTAATAAATAACATTCTTCCTCAAAAACTCCAGCAAGATGTGGTTCTTTCACCATGATAACTGTACATGTGTAACTTAAAAACAAAGATTTTCTTGTTAGTTTCAGCATTGCTCTATGTTGTCACAATTTTTGATGCCAAGGGGCCTCACACTATTAAATAGTCCATGTTAATCTCATAGAGAATGCAGAAGGTCCGTCAGCAAAGGAAGCAAAATGGAGATCATTCGAGGAGCTGGTTACTCTACACATCAGGACGATGAAAGCAGTTACTGAACTGTATTGGCTTTCCCTTTCCTCTTATCCTTTTAGTCCTCGAGTCCCAAAAATGTTGGCAAAATAAGTATCTTGGACCTATATTCCTCTTAAAACTTTATTTTTTCACAGGACTCGGTAATGCACCATTTAAGAGTTAGGCAATGAGCCTGTCTTAATCCAACAGATATTTCTTCTACATATCAAGATAGTAAATTAGAGCTCTGTTGCCTTTTTAGTTTCCCATGTCTTAAGCATTAGTCATTCAATAATTTTGAAATATTTTATTAATAATTCTATTAATTCCACTTGAACAGATCTTCATTTAATGAGTCACTATGCACCCTTATTTGATTCCTAAATGAAATAATTTTAATGTAATCATTTGTGCCAATTTATATTTTATTGTTATCAATAATGTTATATTTTAATGTTATATCCATTATGTACTCTGTTAATAAATATCTGCTGGAAGTAACCTATTAATTCATTTCCTTCAGACTCTATGAAAAACACATTCTGTTGACAATTTGGCAATAAGAGATTATTTAGCACGGAACATACGATGAAGCATGATCACTCTACTTGTATGGGATGGATGAAAGAGTAGTCATTAATTGCACCAAAGTGTACTGAGTACTTAGCAGGTTATCAAATGCAGTGCTAGTTACTGGGGATACACTGTCTCTGTCTTAATGGAGCCTAAAAGGAAAATCACACAAATGACATACATTAACTAAATGATCACACAAATAATTATGTAATGATAAACAATGAAAACCACTCTACATAAAAATGTATACTATGACCAGGGTTGGCAGGAAAATATAGAAAAACTTGGTAAATAGCTTAAGGAGTCCTGTGACCTACAGTCAATAAAAATTTTCAACCTCTAAAATGTACCCTTTTTACTAAGTTGAATCACACAGGAACTTGAAATATTTAAAATCAATTCTTTCCTTAAAATTCATCTAAAGATAATTACATGGGAAACATCTTTTTCAAAGTTACAGGCATCATGATCTGGGTATCAGGACATCTAACCTCCATACCTGACCCTTTCCAAACTCCAAGGCGAGTCTCAGGAAACTCATTTTGTATCTGTGGACCCTAGTTGCTTGACTTGCAAAATGAAGTTGTTGGCCAGGTCCTCTCAAAGATTACAGCAAATATAAATGGTCTGTGGTCTATAACTCAAGAGAAGCATTACTGGAATAAATTTGTGCCCAAAGAGGTTAGTCATACAGAAGCTACAAGAATATTTATCTTCAGCGAAATATAGAACTGTATTCCTTTAGTACTTCATTAAGATCATTTATAACTACGCAGAACTACAACATGAGGTAAAAATGGCAACTGCTTTCTGTTGTGGATACAGCATCTGACTTTTCTGGGATATAATTTCCCAAAGGTGCATCTGTTCTCCGACAGAAGTTGGTATGAGATATATTAAGTAATGAATAGATGTTAAATTAAATTGATTTATATATAAGTAGTAGCCAGTTAGAAGATTTCACTCTTCCAGAATAATGTAAGTCCACCTGCTATATATAATTGTGGGAACATCCCATTACTCCAAACACAAAAAATTGATAACTACCTCTTTAACAATGCCTTTCTTCTCCTCTAGACATAATACCTCATTAACTGCTGCATTATTTTAGTTTTTGCTGCACTAACAAACAACCAAATTTATAGTCTTAGAACAACAAATCTATTTCTTTCTCATAGTTTGTATTGACTACAGATTTGCCCAACTGGACTCAGCTGGGATTGCCTAAGCACAACTCTAGGCTATTAGCTTGGTTTATATCTACTCCACATATTTCTCATTCTGGAACCAAAACTAAAAGAACAGTAACAACATGGGGCTTGGTTTTATGACAAATGGCAAAAATGCAAGAGGAAACAGAAACTCATGATTCTTAAAACTCACTTTAAAACAGTCACATTATCTTTATTGCTCACATCTCATTGGTCAAAGCAATCACGTGAACAAGACCAAAATCAATACAATGGGGAGCCATATTCTGCCTATACTGGGGGAGAGAGAATGAATTGCTGAACAGTAATAAAAACTACAATACTCACTGCATAGCAGAGTCCATGACATATAGTAGATGTTTAATTTTTTTGAAGAATTTATGAAATTTAATAACATAATCATCTTCCCAAACAGCCCATGTTCTCTTGTGCTATCTCTGCAATACAAATGTTCTTCCCCTTCACATGATAATAATACCATAATACCTTAATTTTTGCCAAATTCACGAGAAAAGAAACAGTTTACCATCAAATCCCTAGTTCTAAGTTCAGTGATTTTCACATTGTCAATTCTCAATAAGCATTCTTAGATGAATCAAAAAAATAAATGAATGAATCTACAATGTAAATATTCTATGGTTTGTTTGTTTTTGAGGTGCTTTTTTGTAGTTTTTTTTCTTTTTTTACAAACAATAAAGCTAAGGTTGACATCTACAAAGTGATGGACCCTAGGGCGCTCTAGCACCTCTTTCTATATAAATCAAATAAGTAATTACTCCCTTTTATAAACTCTATTAAATCTTATGGTATACTGGTTGGAAATAGTTTTGAAAGACAAATTTATGTTGCTGAAACTGTATAGGTATCGTGGAAATGTTCTTATATACCGGTAAATTTCACCGCTCATACTTTAAGGATGATTATCATAACTGAAAAATTAATATTTACTATTTCATAAAGGTATCTTATTTTGGTGAACTAGACATTACATTAAGAATATTTTTCACGTATCTTTTGGACCCAAACCTCTGTTTGATATACCAAGATATACAGGAATTAGTCTCCTTTATTCAGAGTTTGCTATCTGGCTGGGTAGATTTGCTCTGTTCCAAAATAGCTACTGTAATATCTGTGAGTATCAAATGAATAAAACATAGACCTATAGGAATTCAGATAAAGGAGATAACTTTATACAAAAATGATGGAAAAACTCACGGAAGAAAAACAATTTAATCGAAACTTAGAAAATGAGTAGGATTTTCATAACTGAATTAGAGAGTGTAGTTCAGGGAGAAAGAATACAATAAATTAAAAAGCAAAATGTATCATCCAACAATATCAAGAAAGTCATATTAAAATCTGTGTAGAAAAATAACTAGAGATAAGGCTAGAAAACAGAGAATAGATTGTGGATGATGACATAAAATGATGACCCAAAGAATGTCAGTTTGATTTTATAAACATGGCAGAGTTTTTCATTGAGATTCTTCATTAGGGAATGTATCACAGTGAAAGTATATACTTAGGACTATTAATTTGTAGTAATATAAACAACGGATCTGGGGAAGTGTACCATAGAGACAATTTAGAAGAATGTTTCCATCACCAAGGTATGAGGTAATTACATCTAAATGAAGGTTGATGGCTACAGTGTGAGAAAGGACTACACAATGAGTACAAAGTCAGATGTCTTAGGACTAAAATTAAGAGCAACAGGGGCCCTGGTTTCATTCACGGCCGCAGAATTCAGAACAGAGAACACTGGGGTCATGGTACTGAAAGCCCAACTAGTTGTGCAAAGGCCCAGAATCTGAAAAAAGAAACAAGGGCAAGGGCAAGCATGAGTTATTTCTGAGCTGAACGTGATTCCTCAAGTAGGAACAAATCCAGTGACCATGCTCAGGAGCAGGATATGAGTATCATTAGTCAGAGTCCAAACTGAATGAGGCATCTAGATTGTGTATAAGAGAGAGGTCATTAAGTTCATTTTAAAATTCTAATATTTAAGTAAATCAACTGAACTAATATTAACTAATGTTAACTATTCTGACCCAAACCTAAGAGAAATTTCTCTCATTGGGAAGTAAGAACAATTCAAAATGATAACTGAAGAAGTAACTGGATGGTCATATTTGTAGCTTCCCCACAGTACAACAGTCCAATCATCTGGGCACTAGGACTAGAAACAGAATGGATGACAGGATGGTGATTCACTTCAGGGAGCTGAGACTTACACAGTCCATGTTGAAACTTAATTCATGTACTTTTATCAAATGAACAACAGTGTGCTCGATCACTAACATCCAGTCATTTACTCTGCATCAAAGATGGGCATGTTCCATATTCTAAATCTTTTTTTTCTTTCTTTTTTTTTTTGGTCTTCTGGCCTTTTTTCTAGGGCCGCACCCATGGCATATGGAGGTTACCAGGCTAGGGGTCTAATCAGAGCTGTAGCCACTGGATTACGCCACAGCCACAGCAACGCGGGATCCAAGCTGCATCTGCAGCCTACACCACAGCTCACAGCAACGCCAGATCCTTAACTCACTGAGCAAGGCCAGGGTTGAATATGCAACCTCATGGTTCCTACTTGGATTCGTTAACCACTGAGCCATGACGGGAACACTTCCATATTCCAAATCTTATTCAGGTTATACAATTCCGAGTTTTTTCATTCTAGCTTTTTCTGTAATAAGATTTCTAACATGAAGGAATAAAGATGCTCATGAGCCTACATACACAGAGAAACAGAGAAAAGAGTGCTTGGTGGTACAGGAAAAAGAGAGGGAGAAGGAGAAAGGGGCTTTGTATTTGGTTAAACCGAAATCATTAAAAAGATATAATAAAAGAACAACTTGAAAATAAAAAATATACCTAAGATAAATTCCTTCCCAAAAGGATACTTTAAAAATACTTTAATTGCTATGGATTATGATATCACCACATAGAATGTTATCAGGTGATGCATTTTTTTCATTCATGACTGTGTCCTTTGTTATATGATTCATAACTCCAATGTACAGAAAGCCTGACTTCTCTGTCACTAAGGGGAGATTTTAGATGCAACACTGTGCCTTTGTTCCTTGACAACTGTCAGCAGATACCGAAGAAAATAATATATGCTCTCCTTACCTCCAGGTACAAAGATAGCAAAAATAAGACTTATTTGTGAACTGAAATTTAAGTGTGGGAAAACTAACAACACAAGAGTTCAGTGCCAAGAGAATTCACTGAACATTAATGGATCACAGAACCACCAAAAAAGCACAATGTAAGTGTAGCACTAGGTTTCAAATACTGGGGCATCTCCACATGTCTAATTCAACCAAATGCAGTACATCCGAGGTCACTATCGGCACATCTTTCTGAATTCAGACTCTTACTCACCACTCCATTCTCTACACTTAATCTCCATTCACCTTTCACTTGCAATAATCTCTACTGGAGTTTTTTGGTAAGTTTCTTAATTCTAGAAATCTTTTCCATTTTGATCTCTGATTTTCTGGCGTTAGTGTTAACAGTGGATGCAGATGTGGTATGTGTATAAGAGGAAAGTTGTGTGTAAGAATAAAATTTAGATGGATTTCCGTCATGGCTCAGTGGTTAACGAATCCAACTAGGAACCATGAGATTGCGGGTTCGATCCCTGGCCTTGCTCAGTGGGTAAAGGATCCAGCGTTGCCGTGAGCTGTGGTGTAGGTTGCAGACGCGGCTCGGATCCCGCGTTGTTGTGGCTGTGGTGAAGGCCAGCAGCTGCAGCTCCTGTTAGACCCCTAGCCTGGGAACCTCCATATGCCGCAGGTGCGGCTCTAGCTAAAGGCAAAAAGACAAAAAAAAAAAAAAAAAAAAAGAATAAAATTTAGAGAAGTTACCAATTTCAATTTCAATAGCAAATTGTCGTTTTCTTGCCTTGCCACTCCAATGTCAAAAACCACTAGCAGTAGTATTATTGTTCAACAAATAGGAATCAATTTCAAAAACAAACTGAGTATAAACTGGTAAATTAAAGGAGAGAAATCTAATAAAGTCTGCCTTATTGAAATTGTCATCTCCTAAAACAGTCACATGAGTCAGAATCTCCTGTGGAGTTTATTAAAAATACAGATTCCTTGGGATCCAACCCCACAGAGTTTCTGGTTAAGTCTGGTGTAAAGGTCAGAATTATAAATTTTCAACATGCTCTCCAGGTAATCCTGATGCATGGCCCTACACACTGCAGTCATTATTCTAGAAATAACAGAAATAGATACATCTCTATCCTAATCCAACTAACAAAGAGTAAGTGATAGCAGAATTGATAGGGATGGAGATACAAGGAATAAATGTCCTGGTAATCAAAGGCTCACAGTACCTGAGAGGAAACACGCAGCCAAAATTAGACCTCTTCCTTAGACATTAGGATCTCAGATTTCCCAAAAAGTAAGAGAAGAAAATAGAGGAGACCACGGGAGCTAAAAATATTCATATTCCTTTCAGGTTGCTGCTATGTCACTAAAATACACTAGGTCCCCGTCATTCCCATTTTCATCCCACGACTGCTTATTTTTCTAGCTCTTTTATTATTTTTACCATTTACTACTTCATCGTCTCTTACAGACCCAATTATTTGGCTCTTTTCTCCATGTCTATAAGACTCTGCTACCTTCACTGTTTTCCCTAAGCTGCCAGCTCCAGGGTCTTCATTTCACCGGCCTACTGACAACACTCAAGTACGTTTCACAGTTGCCTACGCTACCTGTTTTACTAAACCCCTAAGCTAGGGTGAACCCAATCCTCATTTTATCTTTCTGCTTCCACTGACCACCACAGAATAAAAACCACACAATCACACCCACTGATGCTACCAGAATATTTTTTTTAAATGCTCACCAAATTTCCTCTCAGCTGGGCTTTTAACTCCACAGTATTCCTTTTACGTATTTCTAGTCAATTTTGCCCTTATTTCCTCACAGTAGCTATTCTAAAACTTCATCAGTTCACTTAAAGACCCTATTAATTTTCCCAAGACAAAAAATAAAACCCATCACATAGGAGCTACTTTAATTTTCCATCTCCCTGCACATAAACACCCATATCTGCATCACCAAATACCTATATCTGTATCCACAGCTACACTAACCTTTCCCAGAAAAATAAGTGCATGTATACAAAGCTAATGGATCTATCCCATCGTCTCCAAGACTCTGTCTCATTCATCTACTTACTCTTACCCTAATCCACCTATCTCACTGTTCCTTCCCCTTAATATTTTTCATCACTATCCCATATTTTTAAAATGCATAACAAATTTGCATCATCCCCTAGAACAACACTTCTTTATTTCCTTACTTTTCATTGTAAATTCATAAAATGAGGATTTAAGCTTTTTTTCACATCTTCCATTCATTATTTAATTGTCCATATTCTGCCTTACTACTCCCATCTTATTCAGATTAATCTTGCTAATAGCAGCAATGACTTCCTCATTTACAAATCCTGGGGATACTTTTCACTACCTGGCTTACTTTACTCTAAAGCATTGACATCATCTGCTCTCGTCGTGTTCTCTTCCTTTAGTTTCTACAACAGCAGTCTCCCTAGCTCTGCTTTCATTTGGATGATTTTTTTTTGCCTTTTTTAGGGCCATATATACCTGTGGCATATGGATGTTCCCAAGCTATGGGATGAATTGGAGCTACAGCTACCAGCCTAGGCCACAGCTAGCTTACGGCAACACCGGATCCTTAACCCACCAAGAGAGGCCAGGGATTGAACCTGAAGGCTCATTACTACTGAGCCACAATGGGAGCTTCCTGTTTGCCTCTTTTATAGAGTTGTGGGCATATGCTATTTCCACCACTTACCAACTAAATAACCTCTCTGACTCTAGTTCCCTTCTCACATGACAGGTAGATGATAACTGTATAATTCATCAGGTGGTTGTACACTATATATTATCACTTTGTTGTATAGCAGAAATTATCACAACATTGTAAATCAAGTATACTTCAATAAAACATTAAAAAAAAAGAATCAGGGGAGTTCCCATTGTGGCTCAGTGGTTACAAAACTGAGTAGTATCCATGAGGATGCGGGTTCGATCCCTGGCCTCACTCGGTGGGTTAAGGCTGTGGTGCAGGTCGCAGATGCAGCTTGGATCTGGTGTTGCTGTAGCTGTGGCATAGACTGTCAGCTGCAGCTCCAATTCGACCCCCAGCCTGGGAACTTATATATGCTGCAGGTGCTCCCCTAAAAAGCAAAAAAAAAAAAAAAAAAAATTATCAAATGGAAAAATATGTCGTAAGTGCTTAACAGCACGATACCCGCTGAATAGTACTGTGGTACAATAACTGGTAGACAGTGTAGTATTAATTCTTGTATGGCTGTTGTTGCTGCTGCTGTCATTATTATTACTACCACTCTTACTACAATTATGTTAACTATTCCTTACCTCAGAATTTTTCCAGATAAATACTCTCTTGTGTTTCTTAAAATAAAGACTTCCAGGACTTACCCCTAACAAATTGGAATCTTTGGAGTTGATCCCAATAATATTGTATTTTAGGGAGTTCCTTGGGTGACTTTTCAGCTCATTGATGATGGAGATCCAATCTTTTCTCTCTTTTTTTAGGGCCGCACTAGCAGCATGGGGAAGTTCCCAGGCTAGGGGTCGAATCTGAGCTACAGAGGCCAGCCTACACCATAGCTACGGCAACATGGGATCCAAGCTGCATCTGCAACCTACACCACAGCTCACAGCAACAGCAGATCCTTAACCCACTGAGCAAGGTCAGGGACTGAACCCGCATCCTCATGGTTCTAGTCGGGTTCGTTAACCACTGAGCCATGAAGGGAACTCTGAGGTCCAATGTCTTAACCCCTTTTGTTGGCAGAGACCTTGGAACCAGAAAGGCTTGCAATCAAATTTAGGGATAAAGACTTGGCTTAGTTTCAGTTTCTTAGCTTTAGCTTTCATGCCTACAATTATAGCTTAGTACCATCAAATACATAGGCTTATTGAGAAGACAGAATTAGACCGTGTATGTAAAAGGTCCAACACACTGCTCTTTATACAGGCCACTCAACAAATATTTATGATACATTACATTTCCAACTCCAATCAAACATCAACAATAGTATGAATGCAGTAGAGAGAGCAAATCCTATCCCACTCTGTATACCTACCCCAAAGATGTATCGGTGTAAGTCTTCTTAAAAGATACAGCTCTGGTCGCTTTGCTTACTTATAAGTCCAGTAAGTAAAACAGAAGGCAACAGACCAGGAAAAAACTGTAAATATGCAATAACTTAGAACCAACAGACCAGGAAAAACAGAATGAAGTTAGAGTGTCACCTATTATAAAATAAATTTAAAGTGAACTAGGCCATTTGGCAGGTAGGTCTCATCTAACAATGTTCATGTGATGAAAATCTCCAGTGTGATTAGCATTATGCATGCTAATGTGAGAAATTCAAAGCCAGCTCCATATTTGACCTCTGTCCCTGAAGGACCTAACATCTAAATAGTTGAAAGACTAAAACTCATAAAAAATTAAGATACAAATTTAAACTGCATTTTTCTATTAAACTAAAATATAATCAGCACTTACCACATGTAAAATCATATTGTTTGCTAGAGGTGATTCGGTTGCTTAAATATCTTACAAACTAGCAAGCAAGAATGATATCTGTATAGATAATATAAGGGTAATTCAGGGAGGAGGAAAAAAAGGAATTTCAAAGAGTGGGTTAATATGGAAATAGCACCTCTCAAGTTTCCATATTAGAATTTCTATAGTGCCACACTTTTCAATACTCTTTCAGGTCCATTGTTCTGGGCAGGGGGATTTCTTTGTATGATTAAGTTGTATGACTGTTGAAATAAGTGCATTACTTTCTCTTCTCAGTAGTGAAAAAGAAGAAATGTTGCAGAAGTCATCATGGAGTGCTCCATGGAGAATTCAGGAACTGAGATGGAATCTTCAATAAAGTTTGGGTCACAAAGAAGACAAGATTGCACTCAGGCAAAGAAAACATCAGTGAAAGGATGGGGTAAGACTAACTGTGACTTGGCTATGGAATAACGAGAGACCCAGTATGGCTTCAGCAGCTACCTGAAGTCATGTTAAATAGAGAGCATGTGATTGCACAGGCCAAGCCTGAGAAGCCAGGAAAGGAATGCAGATCTGCTTCCATGGAAATAGGATAGTTCTTTTTAAACACTGGTAACAAAATAACGTTTATTATTCTGTGGGTCAGTCATATACATTCACTAGACAACTAGCCACTGGTAGCACAGAAAAATGCGAGACATGGTAGGAAATAAAACTGAATAAGACATAGTACACTACTCTTGAATCCATTTAAAAATTAGGTTATACGATCATGGCAAAAATAATTACAATCACAGCACAATATAAGTGAAACCAGATAGAAGCATGTTAGTACTATCAGAGGAAACAGGTGGCATATGAATTGTGTAACTGACAATATTTGGATGGGACCTTGAAGGATAGGTGTTATATACATAAGACTCCTGGGAGGAAAAGAGAATGAGCAGAAGCAGTTCATTCCAACACTGTGTTCCCACTGTGTACCAGGCCCTGGACTGACTGGGGTATAAAGACTCCTTATAGCCTCTGCCCTTAACTGCTTAACACAGGTGAGCAGAGCACTTCTGAGGGACATTTGGGGAGTTCCATTCAGGCAGAACATTTGTATATGAGAAAATAATAGAATGAGGCTGGGAAGATAAATTGAACCAATATATTAATGAGAGCCTTAAATGCCAGGCTAATCTATACTCGTTTCTGCTGGGTATATAGGTTTACTGAAATCTGTTGCTGTAGTTTTTTGCAGGGGAGTGAAATTATGACACTGTGTTTCGGGCAGTCTAAGCTGGGAGGAATATATAGAACACACTTTAAGAAAGAGACTTTAAAACTAGGAGGCCATTATTATACTAATAAAGTGAGAGTGATAACAGCCTGGGACAGATGCTGACAGGAAGGTGACAGTAAAAGCTGACATATATCAAGAATATATTAATGCTGTAGTTATTTGCTCAGGGTTTAAGTGAGTTATTTCATGTAATACTCAGGGTATCCTTATATTATGGGTACTGTTATTATTCCCAATTAACAGATGAGTAAACTGAGCACTAAGACATTAAGAAGTATGCCCGTGACCTTCAACTAGCAAATGAAGAAGGCAGATTGAAGCACAGGCAGTCTCCAGAAACTTTACTTTTTAAGCACTGCCTATAGAGTCAAAAAGAGGTAAAAATTTTGAACTTGCATGCCTGAGTTAAAAAAAATAATAATAACTTGGAGTTCCCATCGTGGCTCAGTGGTTAACAAATCTGACTGGGAACGCTGAGGTTGCAGGTTCAATCCCTGGCCTTGCCCAGTGGGTTAAGGATCCGGCGTTGCCGTGAGCTGTGGTGTAGGTTGCAGATGTGGCTCGGATCCCGCGTTCCTGTGGCTGTGGTGAAGGGCCGGCAGCTACAGCTCCTGTTAGACCCCTAACCTGGGAACCTCCATATGCCACGGGTGTGGCCCTAGCTAAGGCAAAAAAAAAAGACAAAATAATAATAATAATAATAATAATAATAATAATAATAACTCAATTAACAAAAACGGGAGGTTTAAATCCTTTTTTTCATTTAAAAACTTTACCAATTTAAAGAGAAGCTATTTCATCCCTTTTCTAAATCAGACTCACTAAAAAGGTTTTCAAACTCAATAACAGAATTTTAACAGAATATATCCCAGAGACTATTTACTCCCATCATACAACTTTACAGAAGAGGGGGCTGAGACCAAGATTAAGGGAACTGCCCAAAGTCAAAAAGATAGTTAGGGATTGAACTCAGATTAAAATCCATACCTCCTATTTTCTAGCCTACTATAATACAGTACCCTGATTTTATCATACAGAGAAAGAGACAAATCTTTATCTTTTACATGGCAAATATGGAAGACTGTAATACTGAGCCATAGAAGAGTATTTTTTACTAATGAATTCCAGAAATGTAAGTAATTGCTTGTGTACCTACTCACTAAAAATCATGTAAGTATTAAAAATTAAGCCCGTTTTCTCATTTGATCAGTCTTAATAGATGAATTTATCTGCAAGACTGGATTTTCAGGCAAAAATGTTGAGCATGTCCACTTCCATATTATCAAAAATCTTTAGTGAGCAAATAAATCAAAATCCTTATAATAGTTATTAGCACACAGTGCTAAATAAGTACCAGGATTTTTTCTGATGGGGGTGGTCATCAGAGGGCATTCAAGTTTGAAATGGCACTGCTATCTTGAGTGTACAGCAAAGTATACTAGGAGAACTTTGACCTTTTTTTTTTTTTCGTGGCTCATTACCAGGTGTTTCTCATCACAGCAGTAGAGTCACCACTGATATTAAAAGCATAGCCAGACCAATTTGCTCTCACTTACTTTATGACAGGCTCAGAAATTAAGAACAAAAGGAAGCACATCATTTTCATGTCTTTTTTAATTGAATGGCACACAATGAAATATAACATTAACTATGTACGAGAGTGTCCCATGTTAATGCAGGACCAAAATACTTGGAGAAATCTGTGGGTTCTAGGCTAATGGAATGTGCCAAGAGGGCCACCATATAAGCAGAGGGCCACACTGGGAGGTTCTGATACAGGTTACTTTGTCAGGACAAGGCAAGTCCAAATACCAAATGTGAATATTTTGTTAGTTATTTCCCCTTAATCCTCCTCAGCCACGGGTTTAAAATAATAGTAATGTTGCAGGAAGGGTGACCTCTTCCAAGGCCAGAAAATGGGCTCTTGTCTAACACTGTATGAAATAAACTGCCCAAGAAAACACATGTACTGACAAAGCAAGAGACTTTATTGGCAAGGAGTGCCTGGGTGGAGAGCAGCAGGATCAGGCAAGCCCTGAGAAATGCTCTGCAACGCAGCTCGCAGTCTGGTTTTATGGGAATAGGGTTAGTTTCCAGGTGATCTTTGGCCAATCATCTTGCTCCACCTGCACTTGGTCTGGCTCAGGGTCCCTCTTGGTGGTGTGCACCTCTCTCAGCCCAATATGGATTCCAATGCCAAGGATTCTGGAAGAAGAGTTGTCTCCTCCCTCCTACTGTCCCCTCCCAAATGTTCCTGGTCAGTCTTCAGGGTAGCACCATCATCCTAACAGGGCCTCCTATCATGAGTCAGTTCATGAAAGGAGCAATTATCATGCCTGGCTGAGGTAGGCAGTTTCAGTCAATGGTCCCCTAACAGTAATAATAATAATGATAATGACAAAAGTTCAAAAGTAAGAAAATATAAACCAGTCAGGTTGTAAAGCTTGATTCACTTCAAATTCATCAGCTTAGCAACTGATTAAAGATAAATGAATTAGTAACACAGTTTATGTTACTGGAAAGAATAAGGAAGAGATAAGAGAAATGCATTGAAGTGGGGTGGAATAAATAAGAGGAAAAAGAAAGGACAGCAAATAAAAATTTTAAAAGCAAAAGAAGAGAAGAAAGAAAATGAAAGAAATTAAGCTGACAGGAAGGAACATATGAAATGCAGCTGCGATGCTCATTTGCTCTTCTTTTAAAATGTAAATTACTTCTGATTTTGAAGTCAAGGTCTTGATATTTTCCTGTGGAAATATAGCCATACACAATCTAGTCTCTTCTACAAAAGAGAGAAAATTAGAAAAGATAATGTCATTTTACTGTAAGGAATTAAAAATTGTCCGAGAAACCTAAAGACATTTCAGTGTAAGTTGTCTGCAATAGACAACAGCTTTAAAAACCCTCCAAATTTCCTAGCCTGATGTAGACACAAAGAGAGCCAGAGACTTGGTTGCCTAGCAACTGCGCTCTTCACAGGCAGCTGGGGTAAAAGGAACCGGCTGGTGCCAAATGGCCTTTCACCTGCTTCGTTAAAGGGAAATCAGAGTGAAAGAGTTACCTCCAAAGGTCCAAAGTCCCCCTTGAGAAACAGAGGCTTGAGAAACCTTCCTCTAGCTTCAGGTTACTGAAGAAGTGACTTGAAGGGGGTTTTCTAAGGCCTCAGTAATTGGAGCTCTTTTTCGCTCCCCTCCCCGCACCCTGGGTGCCATGCTATAGAGCAGACTGCAAGCTTGGTGTTCTGATGGTGTATGCAAGGGAAGGGAAATCACCTTTTTCTTCATTCCACCCTACTTCGATGTAGAAACAGAATATTTTTAGTTATTCCTAAATCGTGCATATACTTTATTGGTCCCAGTATTATCAAAAACGTAATGAAAAAATGGGGAGATTTCATGGAAGGTCATTACTAAAAGAGCTACAAGTACTCTTCCTGGTTTTCAGGATATAAGTGTCAATTTGTATCAAAAAGTATTTTTTAAATATATATATCTATATAGACATAGATATATATAAGATATAGATATAGATATATATAGATATAGATATACACACACCTATATACAGACAGGAATACATCATACAAGTCACCTCCCACTTCCACCTCCAGAGTTGAAGAGGAATTATATCTTTATTCTCAACATGACTTCCCCAAGGCAGTCTTCTGTGATTGTCAGTAGCTATAGAATCATCCAGAAGACTGGTCAATGAAGGTGAAGAGGTGTCAGGCAGCTAAGGAGAAACAGGGAACAGCTTATAAGCACTCCAAATACTTCTCCCAGAGGTCAAATCAATTACTAAAAACTTGGGTTAAAGTAGATAGGAGGAGTGTAATTTTGCTCAAAGTTGAAGACCCATCTGACCCCAAGTTTATGGTTTTTACCTTCTCAGGAATGGCTCTGGGGACATTCACTGACAAAACTCCTCTAACTTTATTTTTAAAGTAAAAATTCCCAGAAAATATATTATGTGACAAAATGTGATATATTTGGTCAACCAGCGGTTCTTGGGTAATTAAATGTTTAAGCAGATTATTTGCTCTTCCAGGACTGCTAGAGCATTTATGTAATAATTTATTATTAAATACCTTTTTAAAAATAGTCTTCATTTACAAAGCTAAAAAGGAATTTTTTTTTCTTTAGAGATCTGGCACTATAATTCTTTTGGGAAAAAGCAGTATAGGGTAGAAAGTGAGACCATGAGGAGACAGGTTAGCACACAGGTCTTTAACCTTGGCAATATGTTAGAAATACCTGGAGATCTTTTAAAAACATTGATTTCTACTCACACCTGCCCTCCCCATCAGGGTTGTGACCTTGATTTCACATCTGAGTCATTTCTCTGTGACACAGCATCAATATGTGCCCATGAACTAAGTTAACTTACATTTGAAAGTTTAAAAACTGTCTCATTTTCTGTGAGATGGACTTTAAGTGACTAAGTTAGAATACTACAGAAAAAAAAAATGAGCACAGCATTAATGCTATTTATGCCTAGTTGCTTTTCCCACCACCTGTGTCTCTCTAGTCATATGCTCATGTAGCCTTCCCTCCCAGGGAAGGCTTAATATTAATGTACTAAAAAAGTTAAAGATGGAATTAACGTTATTAAAAACATACTACATAATGTAGAAGTGTAAGTAGTAAAGCAAACGGTAAGTAGATCTTATTGTTAGCTCTAGCCAGGTTATACTTTGGGAGCAGAGGGCCATAACAGCTAGACTGAACTGTACAACTCCGAGTACACACAACTGACTTTATAGAAAAATATATATGTAGGCTGAGCTAGCCTGCCAGAAAGCCAATACATATTTCCTTAATGTGAAGTATTATTTTCTAGTAGAACTTTTAGAGTGCATGTAATATTATACCATCCTACAAAAAAAATAGAAGTGATCCAGGTTAATAATTATCTACTTTTAATATTACTGATGAAAATGAGTGATTTGTATACAAGAATTAGGATATACCTTTTGTCATTTGCTATCACATGCCCTTTACAATAATCTAGATGTTTCATTAGTCCATACATAATAAGATAATAAATTCCAGACCATTCAATGTTAAATATACTCACCTGACTTACTGCTTCAGCAGACTGAGAAGTGAGTGCTATTGCTACCTAAGTAATAAGACTAAGAGATGCACTGGATTTTCACTTACCAAAAGTTCTGTTTACTGACTACAAACTATCCCTGTGAACTTTGTTAGGGTTCCTAGTTTCAAGAATGAGAAATCAACTCTGTCTAACTTACTGGAAGGATGTAAGATATTAAGAATTATGAGGAAAACTGCAACTCGGGCTCCCCAAACAGGCAGAAACTAAACAAAGATAGGCACAGAGCACCAAGAGAGGTTACTTTGCAGAATCAGTCTACTCAGCAGCCATTAGCTGCACTGCTCTAACCACTGAGAGATACCACTGTCCTTAGGCGTTACTGCAGAAACCACTGGATGCCATTACAGCCACTGTTTTACACTACAACCAGTACTCAACTTAAAACTGCCCCTCCATCTGTCGATTTATTACCCCAGAGTCAATGGCCCTGGTAGTAGCTTTCTTAAAATACAAAAGGGATATGGAAAATGGGCAGCCAAAAAAGAGAGGCATAGTTTTACCAGATCTCCCAAGGAATACACTTGTAATAACTCCATCGTCAAATGAAGTGGAGGGAACACACATTCCATTGATAATGAACCTGTAGAATCAACTTCAAATACAAAACACAGACAAAATTATTATCAGTTAATTTGAGATGACTGACTCTGAGATCAAGCTACACACAAGTTTTGTGCGACTATTTTGGTAATTGTGTCCAGAACAGGTAATGAAAGCAGATACTAGGAGCCTTACACATCAGCAAAGAATACAGTTGCCAATATGGTGTGAGTTATGGGTGAGAAATTCTATGGCTAAAAATTGGAAATTATCTCTAATGAATAATAATAAATATACAACACATTAATATTTGTATCATGCAAGCAAAGCAGCGTTTAGAGGGAATTCTCTAGTTTTAAGTGGTTATATTAGAAAATAAGAAAACAGAAATCAGATATTTAAAATGCCATATTAGAAATCCAGTTAGATATGAAGAAACTAAAACAAAAGCAAGGTGAACAAAAAAAAGAGAGAAAACTGTAAAATAAAAAACACTGTGGATATTAACAAAGCCAAAGTTGGTTCTTTCAGAATATCCATCAATGTAATTCATATTAACAGAACATAGAATAAGACAAAACTATTTCAATAGATGTAGAAATTATTTTACAAAGTCAACACTTAGGAGTTCCCATCGTGGCTAGTTGAAACAAATCCGACTAGTATCCAGGCGGATGTGGGTTCCATCCCTGGCCTCGCTCAGTGGGTTAAGGATCCAGGGTTGCTGTGAGCTGTGGTGTAGACCAGCAGCTGTAGTTCTGATTCAACCCTTAGCCGGGAACTTCCACATGCCATGGGTACGGGCCTAAAAAAAAAAAAAGAAAGAAAGAAAACACCCATTCATGATTTTTAAAAATCATTACAAAATTAGAAATATTAATAAATGGGACTAACAAGTCACAAAGGAAAATATATAATAAGTACATGAAAAAAGGCTTAACGACATAAGTTATATTCAAGTTAAAACCACAAGATACCACTATACATTTACTTGAATAGCTAAAATTAAAAAGGCTGACCATACTAAACATTGATGAGGATATAGAGAAACTGGAACTCATACACTGTGGTGGGACTGTTACATGATGCACCCACTGTGGAAAACAGTCATGTGCTTTCATACAAAGTTCAACACATTTTTACCACCTGACACAGAAATTCCACTCCTAGATATTTACCTGAGAGAAATGAAAACATATCCATACAGAGACTTGTACACGGATATTTATTGCAGCTTTATTCATAAGAGCTTAACGTGGGAAAACTCAGCTGTCCATCAAAAGAAGGGATAAACTGTATTTCATATGATGGAACACTACTCATAAGATGGAGCAATACAGAGAATGAGGTACTGATAATATGCAATAACTTGTGAATCTCAAAAACACTTTACTTAGCAAAAGAGCCAGGCAAAAAGAGTTTATACATAAATATTTTTATAAACATATATAATATATATAATTTTATAATATATATGTAAATATTATATACATATAAATGTGGATGTGAAGTCCTTAAAAAGGCAAAAACCAATCTAAAGTGTAAAAACCAGTAGCGTGGTTTTCTTGGGGTTTAGAAGAATGCATTGACCACAAAGAAGGATTAGAGAACTTTCTGGTGAGGAATATGCCCTATAACTTGTTAGGGATTGGGTTACATGGGCATATTATTGTATCAGACCTCATTGAGTTGTATGTTTATAGTTTACATTTTTAACTTATATGAATTTTATCTCAAAAAAGGAAACTTAAATATTAAACTTCAGTTAATAGGTTTGCTTTGCAGTTTATCAATTCTAAAATTTCCTTTTGTATATTCTAGGCTCGAACAAATAAATATATTGACAGTAATTAGGACAAGTTTTCTCATTTACACACCTATATGGATATTTTTTAGTTCTATTTACTGAGAGGGCATAGGAGCAAAGACACACTGGTAGCAATGGCATGCCTACTTTTCAGATCTTGGTTTATAAGTTCCATTCCGTGCTAAAAGGAACCAGGATTTCTAGGAGAAATAGTTGATACCAGTGCTAAGGCATGGAAAGTACGAGACAAGCCTAATTGTGACAGAAAGTAAGGAAGTAAAGAATAAAGGGACATGTCAAATGAATACATGAGTCAGCTCAAAAAGACTCCCACTGGCCAAATCTGTAACAATTTGACTACAAAATAGATAGTAACATTATAACAGATAGATAATCTATACAGATAGATAGTAGTGAACATAGATGGTAATGAATTATAATACGGTGAGTAAAAGAAAAATCCATGACTCCACACTGACGTAAATAAATAGGTGAATAAATAAATAAATAAATAAGGGGTGTAGAAAATGTCCCTTTTTTTTTTTTTAATGGCCACTCTCATGGCATATGGATGTTCCCTAGCCAGGGCTTGAATCCAAGCCACAGCTGCAACCTGTGCTGCAGCTGTGGTAATGCTGGATTCTTTAACCCACTGTGCAGGCTGGGAGTTAAACCCATACCTCTGCAGGACCTGAGCAGCTACAATCAAGCTCTTACCCACTGCACCACAGTGGGAACTCTGGAAATGTACTTTCCATAGTAGAATGCAGACGAGTAAGTGAAGAAAGAATGATGGAGTTAGAAAATCATAAGTGGGCATCAAGGAGTTTCCATTGTGGCTCAGGAGTAACAAATTCAACTAGCTTACATGAGGACATGAGTTCTATCCCTGGCCTCACTCCGTGAGTCAAGGATCTGGCATTGCTGTGAGCTGTGGCATAGGCTGGCAGCTACAGCTCCGATTCAGCCTCTAGCCTGGGAACTTTCATATGCCATGGGTGCGGCCCTAAAAAGACCAAAAAAAAAAAAAAAAAGTGGAGATCACATCTAGCAGATAAAAGTTTGATGAACAGAATATTTACATAATCTCAAAGTATCTCTCCACAGTTACCTTTAGGTAGGAAGGGAAATAGTGAATTTATCATGGAGAAGCCTGGTGGCCACACTTTACCCCAGCAATCAAAACAAATATCGTTAATATTAGTGCAGTTTGAATTGGGTACCCCAATATGATTCACTGAGAAGGCTAAAATAACACTTCAGTGGTGTTCCAGACAAAAAAAAATCCATAACCTGAAACTAATAACAAAGAAACATCAGATAAATTCAAATTGAAGGATATTCTGCAAAATTACTGATCTACATCCTTAAAAAAATTAAGGCAAAAAACACTAAGTACAGCTGAGGATCTATTCCACATTCAGGCACACCAAAGAGACATGAAAAGAAAATGTGATCTGTGTTCCTAGTTTGGATCTTGAAGACGTAAAAATAAGAAAATGTCCTCGTTTTCATAACTATGTTGTCAGTAGGTAAGAAAATAAACATGTTCTTAGGAAACACAAAGTGAATTATTTAGGGGTAAAAATTCATCTCTCTGACTTATCTTTAAATGATTCAAAAAAATTAATAACACGTGAGCACATAGAGAAGAAACAGACAAAATGTAAATAATTGAATCTAAGACGTGTATTCCTAGTTGCTCCTACTATTCCTGAAAACTCTGTTTGAAAGCATATGAAAACGAAAAGTTACAAACAAGCAAATAAATGAATACGTGTCAGATCCTCTCTCTTAACCAAAAAAAAAAAAGCTCTCAACAGGAGACTATTGAGTTCAAAAATAATAATACAAATTCCAGTGTTTCTAGCTCCAGGGTCTTTGAAGGATAGTTCCTCAACATAGAATAGAAGAGAGTTCCTCTTTTACTCTACTAGCAAGAGTCCTCAAAGGTAACAGACGCCTTCATCTCAAGTCTGGTTCTCTCTTGTTTGATTGAAAGAATAGGAAGCAAGAATCAACCTGATTATTCTTTTGCCTAAGGGGAAAAAATCTTTTATTGCTGGTGAAAGATTTTTGATGCATTTTTAATAAATAATAAATAAAACTTTTTCTAAAGTAGCTGGATATTTGTAAGCCTATGGCTATTCTGAAGACTCAACGCGCACAGCAGTTTGAGCACTGCCTATCACGAATGGTGTGAGGTTTAAGAATTCTGTTAAAGAGATCACGATTCTTATTGTTGGAGAAGAAAACAGAGTGAGTTTTCTGGGAATGGGATCCTAGGGCATTTGCATCTTTTCCCTTGCTAGAAAATTTCTTCTACTCATTTATAGCTTGTGGTCCATAGCCTTTATGTGATAGTTACAGCATATTTTTCCCTTACTAATGAACTCTGATTAGAATTCCACCCTTGAAGGTAATATTTATGACAAAGTCACACTGAAGAGTATGCATATTTCAGATAAGTCCTCAGTAACTTTTCAAAAAAAGAAAAAGCCTAATAATAAATTATCCATTCTTTTCCAAATTTGCAATATTTATTAGACATGACACTTTGTCACTCATTAGATATGAAATGCTTAAGATATAAACTTATCAGAAGCAGACATTCTCCTGAGCCATTAGCTCAGGAGAGACAGGTGGGATGAAAGAGATTCTCACTCATATAAACCTATTTTCTTATAGTTGATTAAACATTTTTGAAGTTAAGCAGTTCTTACTGAAATAAAAATTTGCATCGGCCATCTTATAATTATATTACCTTTTCATATGTCTCTGATTGCTAGTTTCCTTGTGGGTATAATGGAAATTATGAATGCTAAACGACATGGCATATATAAAGTGCTTAGTACAATGTTTGGCACTAATTTTACATTAGAAAGCTTCGAATTGAGAATATCATATTGAACACATGTTTATCAGCCCCAAGATCAAGAAACACGAGATCTCAGAAAAATTTTAGGAAATGGAGTAGCAAAAATACATTGGTAGTAGAATCTCAGGCTACTGGCATGCAGAGTAGGATGTTGATAAAAAAGCAGCTGG
>PVHT020000079.1:8093282-8110074 GCA_004024745.2 Catagonus wagneri
TAGGGAAGATATGGTACATACACACAATGGAATGTTACTCAGCCATTAAAAGGAACGAATTACCAACATTTATAGCAACATGGATGGACTTAGAAATTATCATGCAAAGTGAAACCAGTCAGACAATTAGACAGCAACACCCAATGATACCGCTTACATGTGGAAACTAAAAAGACAAAATGAACCTTCTTACAGAACACACAATGACTCACAGACTTTGGAAAACCTTGGTTTTTCAAATAAGACAATCTGGGGGGGTGGGGGGATGCACTGGGGGTTTGGGATACAAAATATGTAAAATTGACTTGTGATGATTTATGCACACCTATAATTGAAATAAAATCCATTAAGAGAAAAAAAACAAAAGAACTAAAAAAAAAAATTAAAAAAAATAAAATCTTTTGGGACCCCCCCATGGTCATGAGGGGGAAGCCAAGTTCCCCAGTACAGCAAAAAAAAAAAAAAAGGGCCCTTCATGACCTCTTTCTTTCTCATGCCTCTAACCGTCCTCCTCCTTTTACCTGCACCACATCAAACTACTTGCAGCTTCATCTAATGCACCCCATTCTCTCATCTCCTGGCTTTCCTGTCAGATAGGAATGTCCTCTCCACAAATCTCTACCCACATCCACCTTTTCTCCCTGGATAATTCCCACTCAGCCATCAGGACTTAGCTCTGTACCGCCCCTTTTTGGAAGTCTCATCTGAAACCTCCACCTTCCTTCTCTCACTCTTAACACACATAATAATGAATAATACTACGGTCTCTTTGCCCCAAATTATGAACTGTAAATCTTAGCAATGGGAAACATTTCTTTTTTTAATGTTTTTTATTATAGTTGTTTTACAATTTTCTGTCAGTTTTGCTGTACAGCAAGATGGCCCAGTCATACACATATACACACTCTTCTTCTCACATTATTTTCCATCATGTTCTATCACAAGTGACTGGACATAGTTCCCTGTGCTATACAGCAGGACCTCATTGCCTACCCATTCTAAATGTAATACTTTGCATCTATTAACTCCAAACTCCCAGTCCATCCACTCCCTCCTCCTTCCCCTTGGCAAACACAAGTTTGCTCTCTATGTCTGTGAGACTGTTTCTGTTCTGTAGACAGGTTCATCTGTGCCATATTTTAGATGCCACAAATAAGTGATAGCATATGGCATTTGTCTTTCTCTTTCTGATTTACTTTACTTAGTATGAGAATCTCTAGTTCCATCCATGATGCTGCAAATGGCATTATTTCTTTTTTTTTTTTTTTGTCTTTTTGCCTTTTCTAGGGCCGCACTTGCGGCATATGGAGGTTCCCAGGCTAGGGGTCTAATCAGAGCTGTAGCCGCCAGCCTTCGCCACAGCCACAGCAATGCGGGATCCCAGCCGCGTCTGCAATCTACACCACAGCTCACAGCAACGCCGGATCTTTAACCCACTGAGCGAGGCCAGGGATCGAACCCGCAACCTCATGGCTCCTAGTCGGATTCGTTAACCATTGAGCCACGACGGGAACTCCGTATTTCATTCTTTTTATAGTTGAGTAGTATTCCATTGTGTATATGTATCATATCTTAATCCACTCATCTGTTGAGAGACATTTAGGTTGTTTCCATGTCTTGGCCATTAATGAATAATGATGCAAGGAACCTTTTCGAATTGTGGTTTGTCCAGATATATGCCCAGGAGTGGGACTGCTGGATTATATGGTAGTACTATATATTTAGTTTTCTGAGGAAACTCTATACTGTTTTCCATAGTGGTTATACCAATTTACACTCCCACAGTGTAGGAGGGTTCCCTTTCTCCACACCCTCTCCAGAAATTGTTATTTGTAGTCCCATTAATTAATGATAGCCATTCAAATTGGTGTGAGGTGGGCGTTTCATTGTAATTTTGATTTGCCCTTCTCTAATAATTAGTGATGCTGAGCATTTTTTCATGGGCCTGGTGGCAATCCGTATGATTTCTTTGGAGAAATGCCCATTCACGTCTTCTGCCCATTTTTCAATCATATTATTTGCTTTTTTTGCTGTTGAGTTGTATGAGTTGTATGTACATTTTGGAGATTAAGCCCTTGTCAGCTGCATTGTGTGAAAGTATTTTCTCCCATTCTGTAGGTTTTCTTTTTTTTTTTTTTTCATGGTTTCCTTTGCTGTGCAAAAAGATTCTAAGTTTGATTAGGTCCCATTGGTTTATTTTAATTTTTATTCCAATTGCCTTGGCAGACTGACCTAAGAAAACATTTGTAAGGTTGATATCTGACTGTTTTGCCTATGCTCACATCTAGGAGTTTCATGGTGTCTTGCCTTATGTTTAAGTGTTTAAACCACTTTGAGTTTATTTTTGTGCATGGTGTGCTGATGTGTTCTAGTTTCATTGATTTATATGCAGTTGTCCAGTTTTTCCAGCATCACTTGCTGAAGAGACTTTTTCCCATTTTATATTCTTGCCTCCTTTGTCAAAGATTAATTGACTGTAGGTGTCTGCCTTTATTTCTGGGTTCTCTATTCTGTTCCATTGGTCTGTATGTCTGTTTTTGTACCAGTACCACAGTGTCTTGATTACTGTGGCTTTGTACTTCCTGAATTCTGGGAGAGTTATGCCTCCTGCTTAGTTTTTTTTTTTTTTTTTTTCCTTTCCCCCTCAGGATTGTTTCGGCAATTCTGGTCTTTTATGGTTCCATACAAATTTTGGGATTATTTGTTCTAGTTCTGTACAAAATGTCATGGGTAATTTGATGGTGATCACATTGAATCTGTAGATTGCTTTGGGTAGTATGGTCATTTTAACTATATTAATTCTTCCAATCCAGGAGCATGGGGATTCATTTCCTTGAATCCCCTTTAATTTCCTTGATTAATGTTTTATAGTTCTCAGCATATAAGTCCTTCACCTCCTTGGTCGGGTTTATTCCTAGGTATTTAATTTTTTGGGGATGTGATTTTAAAAAGTACTGAATTTTTATACTCCTTTTCTAATATTTCATCATTATTAAACAGAAATGCAACTGATTTCTGAATGTTAATCTTGTATGTTGCTACTTTGCTGAATTCATTCATCAACATGAGTAGTTTTTGTGTGAAGTCCTTAGGGTTTTCTATATATAGTATCATGCCATCTGCATAGAGTGATAATTTTAACTCTTCTCTTCCCACTTGGATACTTTTATTTCTGTTTGTCCGATTGCTGTGGCTAGGAATTCCAATGCTATGTTGAATAAAAGTGGTGAAAGTGGGCATCCCTGTTTTGTTCCAGATTTTAGCAGGAAGGCTTAAAGCTTTTAGTGGGAAGGTTTTCAGCTTTTCTTCACTGAGTATTATATTGGCTATAGGTTTGTCATAAATGGCTTTGATTATGTTAAGGTATGTCCCCTCCATACCCACTTTAGGAAGAGTTTTTTTTTTTTTTAACTTAATGGATTTTATTTCAATTATAGATGTACATAAATCATCACAAGTCAATTTGATAGATTTTGTGTCCCAAACCCACAGTGCATCCCCCCACTCCCCAGACTGTCTTATTTGAAAAACCAAGGTTTTCCAAAGTCTGTGAGTCATTGTCTGTTCTGCAAAGAAGTTCATTGTGTCTTTTCAGTTTCCACATGTTAAGCGGTAGCACTGGGTGTTGCTGTCTAGTTGTCTGACTGGTTTCACTTCGCATGATAATTTTAGGTCCATCCATGTTGCTATAAATGTTGTTATTTCGTTCCTTTTAATGGCTGAGTAATATTCCATTGTGTGTATGTACCATATCTTCCCTATCCACTCCTCTGTTGATGGGCACTTAGGTTGTTTCCATGACCTGGCTATTGCATAGAGTGCTGCAATGAACACTGGAGTACATGTGTCTTTTCAAGTCATGGTTTCCTCTGGATAGATGCCCAGGAGTGGGATTGCTAGATCAAATGGTAATTCTATTTTGAGTTTTCTGAGGAATCTTCATACTGTTTTCCACAGTGGTTGCACCAGTTTGCATTCCCACCAACAGTGTAAGAGGAATCCTTTTTCTCCACACCCTTTCCAGCACTTATTGTTTGTAGACTTTTTGATGATGGCCATTCTGGCTGGTGTAAGGCAGTACCTCATAGTGGTTTTGATTTGCATTTCTCTAATGAGGAGGGACGCTGAACATCTTTTCATGTATTTATTTGCCATCTGCATGTCTTCTTTGGAGAATTGTCTACCTAGATCCTCTGCCCATTTTTGGATGGGGTTGTTTGTTTCTTTGGTATTGAGCTGTAGGAGGTGTTTGTAAATTTTGGAGATTAATCCCTTGTCAGTTGATTCATTTGCAAATATTTTCCCATTCTGTGGGTTGTCTTTTCTTTTTGTTTAGGGTTTCCTTTGCTGTGCAGAAACTTTGAAGCTTAATTAAGTCCAATTTGTTTATTTCTCTCTTTATTGTCCTTACTCTGACACATGGATCTGAGAAGATGTTGCTATCGTTTATGTCAGAGAGTGTTTGCCCTATGTTTTCCTCTAAGAATTTTATAGTATCTGGTCTTATATCTAGATCTTTAATCCATTTTGAGTTTATTTTTGTGCATGGTGTTAGGAAGTGTTCTAGTTTCATTTTTTTACATGTCCAGTTTTCCCAGCACCACTTATTGAAGAGGCTGTCTTTTGTCCAATGTATATTCTTGCCTCCTTTGTCATAGATTAGTTGACTAAGATGCATGGATTTAATTCTGGGCTTTCTATCCTGTTCCACTGATCTATATTTCTGTCTTTGTGCCAGTACCATATGGTTTTGATGACTGTAGCTTTGTAGTAGAGTCTGAGGTCAGGGAGCCTGATTCCTCCAGCTCCATTTCTCTTTTTCAGGATGTCTTTGGCTATTCTGGGTTTTTTGTGTTTCCAAACAAACTTTAAAATATTTTGTTCTAGTTCTGTAGTAAGAGTTTTGATCAAGAATGTATGTTGGATTTTGTCAAATGCTTTTTCTGCATCAACTGAGATGATCATGTGGTTTCTGACTTTTGTTAACATGGTGTATGATGTTGACTGATTTGCGTATGCTGAACCATCCTTGTGAATTTGGGATGAATCTCACTTGGTCATGGTTTATGACCTTTTTTGTATGTAGTTGGGTCCAGTTGGCTAAAATTTTGTTGAGAATTTTTGCATCTATACTCATCAAAGATATTGGCCTATAATTTTCTTTTTTGGTAGTATCTCTGTCTGGTTTGCATATTAGGGTGATGATGATGGCTTCATAGAATGTCTTTGGGAGTGTTCCTTCTTCTTCAAACTTATGGAAAATTTTAAGGAGCAGTATAAGCTCTTTTTTGTATGTTTGGTAGAAATCGCCTGAGAAACCATCTGGTACTGGACTTTTGTTTGTAGGGATTGTTTTTATCACATATTCAATTCCATTTCTACTCTGTTCAAAGGATCTATTTCTCCTTGATTCAGTGGTGGGCTGTATGTCTCCAGAAAGTTGTCCATTTATTTAGGTTGTTAAATTTGTTGGCATATAATTATAGTATTCTCTTACGGTTTTTTGTATTTCTGCAGTATGTGTTGAGGTTTCTCCTTCTCTAGCTCTTGGTTTTATTGATTTTTTCTATTGTTTTCTGAATCTCTATTTTATTGATTCAATCTCTATTTTACTGATCTTTATGATTTCCTTCATTCTGCTGATTTTAGGTTTTGTTTGTTCTTTTTCTAATTCTTTTAGGTAGAAGGTTAACTTGTTGATTTGAGAGTTTTCTTCTTTTTTGAGGAAGGCTTGTATTGCTACAAACTTTTCTCTAAACACTGCTTTTGCCGCACCCCATAGATTTCAAATAGTTGTGTTTTCACTGTCATTTGTCTTGAGGTATTTTTTAATTTCCCTTTTGACTTCCTTATTGCCCTATTGGTTTTTTTAGTTGCATGTTTCTTTAGTCTCCATGTAGCCAGTTTTTTGTCATTTCTTTTCCTGTGGTTGATTTCTAGTTTCATGTCATTGTGTTCACAGAAAATGCTTGAAATTATTTCTATACTCTTGAGTAAACATTTCTGAACCATAATTAATCCTTGATACTCTTTTAGACTCAATCATGTGAATACAAGGAATACCGAACTGTTAGTGATGTCCTGAGAAAACTCAGGAACAGGGAGTTTTTCTTGGTGCTCACTCCACCCAGCTTTCAGTAATGAGAGAAAACAGTTCTCAGAAACTTCATCACATTCCTCTTGATTCTACTCTACTGATCTTCTCTGTGGACCAGCTATGGGTCCAGGGTCCAGAAAAATGTGACTTGGGGGCATTCTGTGGGTAGTGGGACAGGAAGTGTTAACAAGCTGTTGTGGAATTAGAAGGCCTTTACTGCCTGGAACCTCAGAAAAAAACACTTACTAACTTATTCCTACAAGACACCTACTAACAAAACCTCATATTCTGGGTGTTTCCTCTTGAGTGCCACTTAAATTCTACTCCCTTCAAAACTTGCCTATTCTAATGCCAACCTCAAATTCTCTACTAAAAAAAAAAAAATAGTTCATGACAGATGAACATAACATATGGACCTTAGAAGTAGAGGCACCACTAGAAAACCAGGTAAGCTGGAAGATTTGTGCAGAAAGAGTTGCAGCAGGGGCACTACTGGACTCAACCCTATTTATGGTGTCAGCAATATTCTGGTGTTCAGGTTCTAGTCAGCACATTCCCAGGCCACACATCCAACCAGCCTATATATAAACAGCCCCAGACCAGGGAAAGATACAGTTTACCTAATTAACTTAGATGACCCAGCGTGTCTACCTCATCTAAGTCACTTGCTTTCTAGGTTTCTGTTTTGGAGAACCCCTGGCTCAGCTCTCCACTAAACACTCAATCCTGGTATTCAGTCTTGGCTCTTGTCCATACATATATACCCTAGGTCTCAAATACTCTATCCCTTCTGTTTCCTGGCTTCCCTGTCTTCCCCCATATCCATGATTTCAGAATTTGTATGCCTATCACCATGATGAGTACATCAGTAGAAGGGTTTTCTAGCTAAGCCTTGACTATGTTGTATTTTAAATTTCATTTACTTTTTGGTCAACTCTATACATTTCATGCCATATTGGGCACTCTGTGTCTTTCTTTTTTCTTTTTTCTTTTTTTTTGCTTTTATATTTTTAGGGCATCACCTGTGACATATGCAAGTTTCCAGGCTAGGGGTCAAATCAGAGTTGCAGCCACCAGCCTATGCCACAGCCACAGCAATGCAGGATACAAGCTACATCTGCAACCTACACCACAGCTCATGCCAGATCCCTAACCCACTGAGCAAGTTCAGGTATCGCACTAGCATCCTTATGGATGCTAGTCAGGTTCACTGACTGCTGAGCCATGATGGGAGCTCCCACTCTGTGCCTTTCTAAATGTTTGAAGTTAAAAAGATAACACCAGGTACTGATGAGTAAGTCAGACAGAGAAAGACAAATATCATATGATATCATTTATATGTGGAATCTAATAAAAATGATACAAAAGAACTTATTTGTAAAACAGAAACAAACTCACAGATTTCAAAATCAAACTTATGGTTACCAAAGAGGGAAGTGTGGGGGCAGGGGATAAACTGTGAGGATGGGATTAATACATACACACTATTATATATAAAATAGACAACTAACAAGGATCTAAAGGGCCTATTGAGGAACACAGGGAGGTCTACTCAATGTTCTGTAATATCCTATATGGGAAAGAGAAACAGATATATGTATATGGATAACTGATCCACTTTGCTATAAATCTGAACCTAATCCAAAATTATAAATCAACTTACCCCAATAAAATTACAAAGAAGAAATACAAGAACTGAGTAGATGAAATAATCAGATTGAGGAACACTGTAATGACAGGCACTTGTGTACGGGTCCTACTGGGACATTATCTATTACAAATCTCTCATGGATTTCTTGATGCACCTGTCAATCTGGCCCAACAGGGTCTCTTATATTGTTCTGACAGTATCCATATGATGGCATTGATGTTACTTACGGTTTTAAATTACTTTAAACTTTTTATCGATTTGATTTTGAAATACTTTTTTATTATCATCAGCATTCATTAATTTGGAATTATAGAATTCAACTTTGCATTTATTACTGAGATTTAGTTCACAGATCCTTGTACAAAAAGTGCTTTTCTCTTCCCTAATCCTACTGAGTAAAATATAAACCTACATGATGAATGGAAATATTTCTCTCATCATACTGGTCACCCTCTTAGAAACTTTCATCTCTTTTTAGTCTGTACTTTGACAAATCTCTTTGTTTTACAGTTCAAAGTAAATTCATCATAGAGAATGCCAGCTTAGAGCAGAGGGCAATAAATGCCTCTTTATCCAGGACCAGGAAAAGCATTAATTATAACAGAACAACACAAACCTCCCTCCTCTGCTTCAGAAACATCTCTCAGTTCTTTTCCACTGGGATACAATCTAATGTTATGCATTCATATTTTGGCCCCTACTGCTGAAAAGAAGACGATAATAGCTAGTAATATTCCTCAGGCTAAATCTATCAATGGCTTATTCTAGCAAACTTGACATATGATAGATTTAACCAACAATACACAAACCCACACCCTTCTCCCCTGCGTCCCCTCCACAAACAGTAACTATCCAGATCTGATAGAATCAGAGACTCAGGAGTTCCCATAGCGGCTCAGTGGTTAATGTACCTGACTAATAACTATGAGGACACACGTTCGATCCCTGGCCTTGCTCAGTGGATTAAGGATCCGGCGTGGCCATGAGCTGTGGTGTGGGTGGCAGACACAGCCTGGATCCCTCATTGCTGTGGCTGTGGTGTAGGCCAACAGCTATAGCTCCGACTCAACCTCTAGCCTGGAAACCTCCATATGCCTCAGGTATGGCCCTAAAAAGACACAAGACAAAAAATAAAACATAATAAAATAAAATCAGAGAAACGAGTATCAGTGAAACCCAATTTTCTTCTTTCCTTCTTAAAAACTAAAATTTCTGAACTTAGAAATTTTATGTATGTATGTATGTATGTATTTATTTTGCTTTTTAGGGACACATGTGCAGCTTATGAAAGTTCCCAGGCTACGGGCTGAATTGGAGCTGCAGCTGCCAGTAAATGCCATAGCCACAGCAACGCAGGATCTGAGCCACATCTGCAGCCTACACCACAGCTCATGGCAAGGCCGAATCCTTGACCCACTGATCGAGACCAGGGAGCAAATCCATGTCCCCATGGATACTAGGTTCATTATCAGGTTCATTACCACTGAGCCACAATGGGAACTCCTGAACTTAAAAATTTAAACTGCTAAACAATCCTATTTCTTGGTGATATTTTTCCCTTTTAACCTTATTTTGACAGTCAAAACTCCAAAGTAAAAGAAATAGGGTAAAATTTTTCCTTGCCTCTTTTCTAGTGTTTGAGGAAGTTGTTTTAAAAGGCCAGTTGTCCTAGCAGCAGGGTAGTGTTCCAAGCTGTGTGTCTATTACAAGTTTGCTATTACTAGTAAAAGCTGTTCCTCACTGTTTTGACCCTTCTTACGTTTGGGATTATACTGCTGATTGATAAAGCAAATATTTTTGGCTGTACTTTCATTAGGGAAAATATGTTTATGTTGAATTATTGAATCAAAACATGAAATCGATAATTTTGCTTAATTCCTTTTCACCTTTGTGATTAGAATTACTATCCCTTACTTTTCTTGATCTCAGAAACGCCCTGGTTTTTGCAAATACTTTCTTCTGTTTTGTTATATCTGTACATGTTATTTTCAAATTTCAAAAACAAATGTATGCCTATGAATTCTGTGAAAATGAAAAAAAGCTTTTCAGTAATGCTTCATGGAAACTAAATGGTGATTGCTACATTACATTAAGAAATCTTAAATGATGAAGGGTCTACAGAAAAATACAAGCATAAAAGAGTCTCTGCTCTGAATACGCTAGTTTAGAAGCCACTAAATCCAAGTTCAAGGAGAAATTTTCTATTCCCATTTCTAACTTCTATAGTGAACCCAATTCCGTGTGAATTAATTTATATGGGATAAAAGTACACTGTCTTTGGGGACCATCTGAGACCATAAAAAAAAAAAAATTAATCCAGAATAATAACTGATCAGTGATAAATTTCTAACCAAAGCTTATAAGTTACAATTGCCTTAAAGCTTTTAGGAAATCTTTTTGTGGTTTTAATAATGTTGGGAGAGACTATGAACCTATCTTTTCCTCTCCCCCCGCAACCCCAGGCCTTCTCGTTTCCAAGATCAGCTGGTAAATGAGCCTCCCATTCTTTGTGTCTGAGGCTCCTTGAGTCCTGTGTAACAGAATCAGAAAACTTGGGCAAAATAATTACACTCAAAGAGACTGTCATAATCAATAAACAGAGCAAAATTAATCAGTCAGACTCACCATGGCAGCAAATTCACCTTAGTTATATAAGTAAATCTGTGCCATTTATTTAACAAATACTTAGGGAAAGGTTATTTTGTGTCAAGCTATTTGCTAACTCCCAGGGCTACAAAATCTGTTGTTTCCTGTCCCCACTGAGTTTTCCATATATTGGGAAACGCAAAAGGCTTGTCTGACAGTCAGGGTTACTGTATAATCCCTACTAAGTGGTTGGAAAAGTGACACCTCTGAAGTCAGATTGAATTAGGTTCAAATTTTCCCTCTGCCACTCAATGGTTGTATTACTTTCAGAAAGTCACTTAACCATTTTGAGCGTTAACCTTTGCAACAGTAGGATAAGGATAATAATACCCTTCAGTAGTCTATACAGTCAACAAATGTTTCTTGACATGTACCATGTGCTAGGCACTTTTATAAGTTTTTAGACTATATTATAAACAGCAAAAATCCCTGCCCTTTTGGAACTTATATTTTAAGAATCTTACCTGCCACCGTTCAATAACACCTATTATTATCACTGGTATGATATATTTAGTAAGTGTAATTCAAAGGGAATTATCAAGAAAAAATGCTCACTCTCTCAGATTTTACAGTGAACAATACATGAGACAAGTATGGACTGAAAATAGGGCATCTAAAAATGCAAATCATAAAGCAAGCAATATATGCAAGGTTGAAACATAACCATCTCAAGTAAATGTCATGAGTATTCATTTGAGTGGAGTGCTGGATTAATGGTCAATTATGAGGGGATAGCCAAAATAATTCAATGTGAGCTAGTGCTGTGAAAAATTTCCTATCACTCTATTCAACCTAGAAAGGCCAATCAAACCATGTGACAATGTCTACCAGAGCCTGTACATGGGTCTCAAAGTGCGGGCTCCTTCTCACCTCTGCTGAACTAGCTATGCCAGGACTATAAATCTAGCTGGCCAGCTGTGGAGATGGACACTAAGTCTTTAACATGACAGCACCCTTCTAGAAGACCAACCAGCCACATTGATATAAAGTTGGTTATTTCTGGTAACCAATTCATTCTTGAACATAATTGTTATCTATTCTGGGTATAGGTTTGTCTTTCTGTGTAGGCCCTTGACTAGCACCACTATAAGAGATTAAAGGGTCTGATTTATTATCATAGGATTCTTTGTAACAACACCACAGGCCAAGGGACCCATAGGAAAAATGGTACAATGATGAGTACACATACAGACTCCCCCAGTCCTACTACAAACCTCATCACTCAACAGTTGCCTTCCTGATATCACACTGTAAAGGCCCTTAGTGTTACAACTGAGATCCCAGGTTACATGTGCAGTGCTTTCCTTCAAAGTTCAGGATATACATGGAACCAAGGGATATTTTATAGTGTTATGTCCTTGATAGTGGGATCTAGAAACCAATAGAAGAAATAGGATTGGCTTATCTAACTGTCACTCTCGGCCCACTTGGAGAATTTATGCTTCCTATGCCCATAACATTTGGCTTTGCTGGTCTAGAGTTCCTGGGTCCATTCCTTCTGGGAACGGAAGAAGAAATGTTTCTACGAGGGGGCACAGTAAGCTTCCATTAAATCTAAATTTATGTTTTATACCTGGAAGCTGTTGAGTTCCTCATACCAGAAGACCAGTAGGCGCTTATTGAAGAGACTATCTTTCTTCCATTGTAAGTTCTTGCCTCCTTTGTCATCAATTAGTTAACCATAGGTGCTTGGGTTTATTTCTAGGCTTTCTGTCCTTTTCCATTGATCTATATTTCTGTTTTTGTGCCAGTACCATACTATTTTGATAACTGGAGCTTTGTAGTATAGTCTGAAGTCAGAGCACTTGATTCCTCCAGTTTGTTTTTGTTTTTCAATATTGCTTTGGCTATTCTGAATCTTTTGTGTTTCCATACAATGTTTTTGTTCTAGTTCTGTGAAGAATGTCATTGGTAATTTGATAGGGATTGCACTTAATCTGAAGATTGCCTTGGGTAATACAGCCATTTTGACAATACTGATTCTTCCAATCCAAGAACATGGTATATCTTTCCATCTGTTTGTGTCATCTTTGATTTTTTTCATCACCACCTTACAGTTTTCAGATTATAGGTCTTTTGTCTCTTTAGGTAGGTTTATTCCTAGGTATTTTATGCTTTTTGAGGCAATGGTAAATAGGATGGTTTCCCTAATTTCTATTTCTGATCTTTCATTATTAGTATATAGAGACTTAACTGATTTATGTGTATTAATTTTATACCCTGCAACTTTACCAAATTCATTTATTTATGAGCTCAATCAGTTTTCTTTTAGTGTCTTCAGGATTTTCTAGGTATAATATCATGTATTCTGCAAACAGTGATAGTTTTACTTCTTCTTTTCCAATCTGGATTCCAGTGGAGGAAAGACAGTCTCAATAAATGGTGCTGTGAAAACTGGAAAGCTACACATAAAAGAATGAAATTAGAACATTCTATAACACCATACACAAGAATAAACTCAAAATGGATTAAAGACCTAAACGTAAGTCCTGATACTATAAAACTCCTAGAGAAAAACATAGGCAGAACACTCTTTGACATAAATCACAGCAACATTTTGTTTGATACACCTCCTAGAATAGTGACGATAAAAACAAAAAATAAACCAATGGGAAGTATTTAAACTCAAAAGCTCTTGCACAGCAAAGGAAACCATTAAACAAGAAGACAACACACAGAATGGGAGAAAATATTTGCAAATGATATGACCTAATCTCCAAAATATACAAACATCTCATACAACTCGACAACAACAAAAAACAAACAACCAAATCGAAAAATGAACAGAAGACCTGAATAGACATTTCTCCAAAAAAGACAAACAGTTGGCCAGTAAGCACATGAAAAAAATGCTCAACATCACTAATTATTCGAGAAATGCAAATCAAAACTACAATGAGGTACCACCTCACTTGGTCAGAATGGCCATCATTAACAAGTCAACAAGTAACAAATGCTGGAAAGGGTGTGGAAAAAGGGAACCCTCTTACACTGTTGATGGTAATGTAAACTGATACAACCCTCCTACCCTATTGATGGTAATGTAAATTGATACGGAAAAAAAGTATGGAGGTTCCTCAGAAAATTACAGATAGAACTACCATAAGATCCATCAATCCCAGTCCTGGGCATATATCCGGACAAAATTTTCATTCAAAAAGATACATGAACCCCTATACTCATTGTAGCACTATTCACAATAGCCAAGACATGGAAACAACCTAAATGTCCATCAACAGATGAATGTATTAAGAAAATACGGTACATATATACAATCCAATATTACTCAGTCATTTAAAAAAAAAAAAAAAAATAATGCCATTATAACAACATGGATGCAACTAGAGATTATCATAGTAAGTGAAGTAAATTGGAAAGAGAAAGTCAAATATTATATGATACCACTTATATGAAGAATCCAAAATATGGCAAAAATGATCCTATATACAAAACAGAAACATACCACAGACATGAAGAGCAGACTAGTTGTTGTCAGAGGGAGTGGAATGGACTGGGAGTTTGGGGTTGGCAGAAGCAAGCTATTACATTTAGAATGGATAAGCAATGATGTCCTGTTGTATACTACAGGGAACTACCCCATGTTCTCTTTGGGTATAACATGACAGAAGACAGTATGAGAAAAAAAATGTACACACACACACACACACACACGCACACATATATATGCATGGGTCACTATGCTGTACAGCAGAAATTGACACAACACTGTAATTCAATAATACTGTAATAAAAATCTATTTTTCTAAATAATAAATAAATAAACTTATTTTCCATTTAAAAAGGAAGACCGGAAGGCAAAAGCAAAAGAAAAAAGAATTGCAATACATATATATACTATACCAGAAGTAATTGACTTTGATTAATCTTGAGGTGAGAAAACTGCTGTTATATAATGGACAGAATATTTGGTCTTGACAAGCACTCACCTCTGAGTGCTTCCACACTGTATAGCAACCACTGCCCAACAAGGGTGCAGAAACCAGGGTCTTAGATTCCTCAGGAGCAAAGATCTAGGTTACCCCACTGACCAACCAAAGCAGATCAATAGGAATGTTAGCTGAGAGTGAGAAATACATAGACTGGGTGGTACATGAAATGGATGATGAGTATCAGTTGTGGCCTCAGCATAGGCTTGTCCTATAAACCTTTCCTCCGTGAATCATTTTTGCTAGAAATTTTGAGTGTCCACCACCTTGAAGAAGCTCTGGCAGGATACAGTAAAACTTAATAGGAGCAAGAATAGGTCTAAATGGTGAAGGGGATAGAATGTAGAATTTGTTAAATGTATCCTCCACTCCTAGCCCAGTTCCCAACATATAAATGTGAATCAATTAATACTTGTCAAAAATTAATACTCTGCTTTCTACAGGCAGATTGTGTAAAGGATTGTTTCAGGAGGCGACTATTTAGTAAGCTCCTGGAGGTCAGAGGCAGCTTTGTCTTTTCTTCTTTTAACCCTCTTTCCTGTGTGTTCTGTAATCATCTTCTGGGACACCCAAAGTAAGTTGTTGGTGCCATAATGGAAATTAAATCCCCTTTCCTAGATTCTCATGCAACAAGCCACAATGTATTAAAATGGGAGAAAATTGGGGGATGCTCTCCATTTATCAATAATTATTGGAATTTTTTTCTTTTTTTGGTCTTTTTAGGGCTGTACCTGCAGCATATGGAAGTTCCCAGGCTAGGGGTTGAAACAGAGGTATAGCTGCTGCCCACACCATAGCCACAGCAATGCCAGATCTGAGCCACATCTGCAACATACACCACAGCTCATGGCAAGGATGGATCCTTAACCCACTGAGTGAGGCCAGGAATCAAACTTGCATCCTTATGGATACTAGTTGAGGTCACTACTGCTGAGCCACAGCAGGAACTCCCTTTATTGGAATGTCTGATGGAGAAAAGAAAGACCTAGCAAGGTGAGTATACCTAGGAATTAAGTGAAATAGACCCTAAACATCACCAGTAACAAGCACTGACTTGGAGGACTGAGAAAAGGCACTGGAGCAGACAGATCCAGCCAACAGGGAGTCAGTGTGATAAGGATTCCTCACAGTGGCAATCACTGCTTACCTGCAATAACTAAAATCAAAACAGCAGGAATATCTCTCAGAACCTATAACCAATATAAGCAGAAATGGCATGTCTGAGTTTCCTTCCAAATTGACAAAGCCAAAGCCACCTGACCTATTAAAAGATACTTCATGTCAGATGGCTCCTTTTCATTTGTCTAGTGTTGATTTTATTATCTCATATAACCAAGAAACCAACTTGGCTGGGGTCACTCAAATAGTAAGCGGGGCAGGGGGGTCCAGCTTCCAATCTCGGGGGTCCCCAAAGCTTATTTTGTTGCCCCCCACCTTGTTATACTGCTCTCAGCAGACTGGCTGGAAGAATAAGAGCAAAAGCCTACTATGCGGGATGTCAGGGTGTGCTGCCCAAGCAGGGTTCATCCAAAATGAATAATCATTCAAGAACCAACAAAAAATGACAGCATCGTCAAACCAACACTAATAGCCATAACCGCACTACTGAACCTATACTTCTACATACGACTAGCATATTCCTCATCACTAACCACATTGCCATCAACCAACAACATAAAAATAAAATGACAGTTCGAACATACGAAACAAATAAAATTACTCTCCCCATTAATCTATCAACACAGGCACTCGCTCCCCCAGCTACTGGTAATGGCTGCTGCTGATGTCACACAGCTGAGTCCTGCCTCCAAAATATTCCTCCAATGAAGAGAGTTGTGGCACCCAGTGGTGAGAATGCCTGGATTCTATGCCAGTAGGTGCGGGGTTACAAACGGCCAGGGTACAGCCTCAATTTGGGATGCCATCCCAGGTTCAGAGAGTCTCATGAGGTTGGCCGAAACCTCTGTTGTAATGCCATCTGAATTCAATTTCACTCTGCATAATCCTGCTCCTTCATTCCCTAAATAGTGCTATGCCCAAGAGCATGTGCCCAAACCCTCTCCACTCCATGCTCCATCCTAGGGACTCAGTCTAAGATAGTTGGATCAGGAGTGGTCCTTGGAAGCAGAACCTAAAATGAGATGTTAGAACTGGTCACCCATTGGCGGGGTGGCAATGAGTGGAGCTGCTGAATGAAAGAATAAAATCTAGTTATATATTATTCACAGAAGATGCTGTAACTATAAAAGTTTCTGTTGGAGACCACGGAAGAGCTGAACTCTGCAGAAGGCACATATTTGCTGAGTCAGGACGTTATGCACCTAGAGGCAGGCACCGATGCTAATAGTTTCCTTTCTTATTCACTAAGAGGTGGGCTTGTCATTGCCTATGCCTGCTCCAGCCCACTCATCTGCATACAGCACCTTCCTCAATAAAAGACGTGTGGGCCAA
>PVHT020000079.1:8116365-8126648 GCA_004024745.2 Catagonus wagneri
GAGGGGAAGCCTTATAAGGTAGCTTGAGAGTTGAACCTGAAAAGTTGGAGGCACTTTCAATGCACTCCACAATGTCAGGGCAACCAATAGAAAATAATTCTTATATGTGATCCTATCTATGGAGGGGAAAAAATGTAAAGGGTAGACAGTCAAAATGAGACTCAATAACTAGGAAGACCATATTAAGAAACTCACTAGAATGCAGAGCAGAATCAAAGGAATTTATAAAAACATGAAAGAAACCAAGATTAAAAAATATTTGTGAATTGATAAATAGTAGGTTGTACTCAAAAACTTTAAACAATATTAATAATAGGATAAGGAATATTTAACATAGTTGAAGCATAATGAGGTCCTATCGTCAAGAGAAATATGAAATAATGAACAAGTATAGCTGGAATTCTAGTATAAACATTAACTTCAAACCATAAGAATAATACATTTCTTGCAGTCTGGCAGACTATAACCAGAAAAAAATTACAAATAGGAAACACCTAGAAATGATGGATAAAATTTAATGTTATGAGCTCATTAGTGGCCTCCAATGAGGATAAGATGCCAGACCTTGGCACAGAATAGAGGAAGGACTATAAAGATTTAGGGAGATAATATTTGAATATAACTACCATGTGCCATCTGCTAAGCCATCTCCAGCCGCTCTTCTTGGTAGGGCCCGGAAGACATCCCTTTCATCAAGATATTAAGAAACCCACTGGTGTGGGGAAGACCAGCATCCTCAGAAAGCTTTACGGTGGCTGTTCTCTATAGGCCAAGACAGTAGCAGATACCATTATAAAATCAGGTTCCCTAGTTTCATTTCCAGATGGACAGAGACCAGGTGACACTGTTGACTAGAGAATTGCTGTGTGCAATTACCTAATAAGCCAGTAGGGTTGAGCAATAACCAGTCTTTTAACCTAAAATGATCTCTGGTGGTAGCTAATTGAGTACTGAAAATCCCTAAGAATAAAAGAGATGGGCAGCCGTTAAAACACTGCTCAACATGTAAAAATGAAAAAAAAAAAAAAATTAGGTCTTGTGACAGAGACTTGATGTGAATAACTGTAGTGGAAATAAAAGACGACTTATCTGGTTCTGAACCTTAAGCCAGCTCTTGAGCCCAGAGTCTTTTGATTAGAGGAAGACCTTGCACGTGGCCATAAATGTTTACTAAAACTCTTCTTCTAAGCCTTCCTCAGAGGGACATGTGGCCATGTACCAGGGTGACTGTGCACTGGAGAAAGGGATATACTCAGACACTCTCAGAGGTTAACAGATACTGAACTGATACTGATACTGTTACTCAGAGGGTAACAGATACTCACCCCCAGAGACCTGAAATGCCAGCCGGGTCAGGCAGTCAGAGGAGCTTGTGGAAGTAAAGGGACAGATGGAGTCTTGGCCTGAGTCCATCCCATAGTTGATTCATTGGAACTGCAGACCCATTTTGTGGTTATTTTACTCCAAAACTGGTGGTGTCTACACAATGGTTCTGTAACTCACAGTCTGTAAAGGCTATCATGTAAAAAGCCCCCTTTACGTTGCTCCACATCACGGAAAACAATACTGTATCCCTGGGTATCACATGTTAGTGTCACTATCAATGACATAAAAGATGCAGAGGCAATGATTCCTACATATCCTCTTTTTACTCCCCTACTAGCTAGTGAAAAACCCAGATATATGTTCAGGGATACCTATGTATTAATCATAAAATTAATCAGGTTGTGACACCAATTGAAGGTGCTGTTCCCAGTACGATATCATCACTAGCGCAAATCATCACAGCCCTTGGCACCTTTTATGCAGTCGTGGACTCAGCAAACATTTCCTATGCCAGGTACAGAGAAAATTAGAAGTAATTCACTCTCTTTCACCTCAGGGCTATGTCAGCTCTCAGCTCTCAGTCTTATTATATACTAGAGGGACCTTGATTGCCTTGATATTCCACAGAGCACCGTGCTAGTTCATTACATTAACGGAAATATGCTAATGAGACCTGGTGATCAGGCAGTAAGAAAAGAAGATGCTTTAGAAAGGCACATGCATGACAGAGAGAGGTGATACAAAACTCAGGAAAGTTCAGAGACCAGCCACACGTATAAGTTTCTGGAGGAGCAGCGGTCTGTGGCAGGTGAGTACAGCCTGTCTATAGTGAGAAAAGCTGGCTGCACTTGGCACTCCCTTCTCTAAGAAAGACACAGTGCTTGGTAGAACTTTTTAAATTTTAGAGAGAACATATACGATCTTTGGATGTGCTGCCCCAATCCAATATATGAAGCCAGTTTTAAGTGGGTTGCAGAGTAAAAGAAGCTTCAATGTTGGGCACAAGCTGTGGTACAAGTGGTCCTGCCATTTAGGCTTTATGACCAAGCAGATTCAAAGATACCCGAAGTGCTTCTGGTGGCCAAAGGCTCAACAGGAGAATCAACACACAGATCTTAGGATTTGGGAGTTAGGACATGAGATATCTTCCAACAACTATCCTTCATTTGAAAAGCTGGCCTCAGCTTTCATCTGGGTCCAGCAGAGACACAAGACACTACACACAAGACACTATGTAGCTATGTGACTGGGACTATCCAACATGAATTGGGACTTCTGTGCCAAATCATGGAGTTGGACGTGAGCAGCAGCATTCCCCCTCTAAAAGTGAAATGGTACGCTCATGACCAGGCTCAAGATGGTCTGGAAAGTGCAAGTAAGTCACAGGGGTTGGTGAATCAAACCCCAGGGTACCTATCACTGGTGCCTGGATGCCTCCCCCTCACCAGCACCTATGAACTCATAAGCAATGCCTTACAACTAGTTTACAGAGGGGAAAAAGCACAGGTCTTTTTTAGAGCTAAGTCTGCCAGCCAAGAACAAACCACTGCGTTATTAGAGTCTCACTTGAGGGTATCCCTACACGACAGCAGGGGAGGGAAATCCTCCCACTGAGCAGAACTTCAGGCAATAATCTGTGCTCCACTTTTTGTAAAAGGAGATGTAGATGGGTACAAATCTAAACTAATCCTTAGTTAATGGCTAATGGGTTCCCTATCTGTCATAGACCTTTAGAAATGTGAAGATTGATAACGACAGGATCTGAGGGAAAGATAAGTGGATGGACATGGTGGCCATAAAAATGCCTTGCTCAGCTTCCCAGCTCCATGGGGCATAACTGACGATGACCTGAGCTTTGTTCTTCTGGATCCCCCACCACATTCCTATCCAGGCCACACTTCCCATAGGCTGCACTGAGCCAGCGACTTTGTATATGGCCTTATAGATACAGACCCACCCCTGTAGACATGAGACTTTATTAAAAAAGTACTTTGGCTCAAGGATGACCCATCAGCCTCAGCAAACTTTTCTGGAATTGCCCTGCAGTCTGACACACTTTATACACGTTGCCCCTTCCTTCTCACTCTCTTTCAGAGATGTCATAACTGTCAGAACTGCATTTTCCCACCGTCTCTGCATGTGCCTTCCTTTTTCCTTCACAGGTATTTCCCCAATAAATCTCTTGCATGTTGGGGGAGGGGTATATTTTAATATTTTAATATCCAAAGGTATCAGGCCTTAATCCTGAAGTCTGTTAATGTATCTTATTTGGAAAAAGCTTTCTGTGCACCTATGGTTAGTTAAAGACACTGAGATAAGGAGAGGAGCCTGGATTACCCAGGTGGACCCTAAATGCTATCACAAATGCCCTCATAAGAGAGAGGCCAATGAGATTTGACATAAACACAGCAGAGGGAAAGACAATGGCAAGAGAGAAAGATTTGAAGATGCTGGTAATGGAAAGTATGCAGCAGCCACCAGAATGTGGAAGAAGGAGGGAACAGATTTTCCCCGAGAGCCTCCAGGGGAGGTGCGCTTCTGCTGACAGCTTGATTTCAACCCAGAGAAACTGATTTCAGAACTTCTGGCCTCCAGAAATGCAGAAGAAGGGATGGCTGCTGTTTCAAACTACTCAATTTATAGTAGTTTGGTAGAGTAGCCATAGAAAATTATACACATGTCTAATTCTGCTTCTTGAGGAACTAACACAGATGGTCCCACCTGTCATCCAAGTCAAAAGGCAATGAGTTTTGTGGATGAGTTCACTCACTGTTCAGCAGGCTAAGGTGATGCCATTCTGGGTGGAGAATGGGGCATAACAGACCCTGCCACAAGGCAGCCAAATTGCTAACAGTCACCATTGATGGCCTGGAAGGTATTTGGAAGATGAAGAACAATACCTACAAAGACACCAGAGCTAGTTGGTTGCTGATAAACTGTATTGCTAACTATGAAGGAATAATAGGAAACTGTGCACTGCTGAAAAGTAGTTAAGCGCTAAGTGTGAAAGCCACTGGGCTGCTTAACAGCTTACAAATAGAAGAGAAGACACGGCTGAGCAGCCAACTGAAGCTCTGAAAGTTAAAGTTGCAGAGTTCTACAGATGATTAAATAATCAAGGAAGGTCTGTGGCGGAAAAACAGGGGACACTGACCCACAGGTCCCTGTGCTATAAGATGCTACAGAGGTGTTTCCCATGTAAAGCAACAGGTGCTCCTCTCAGAAGCTGCTTGCACCTGCTCTCCTGGTTGCCAGCCTGATAACTAGGATTAAATTCCATCATAACCTGCACTGGGCCAAGCTGTGCACAACAAAGGAGGAAGGAGAATAAAATGCCCATGCAGTTGCAGCACCAACAGTAGCCAGGAGACGGCATCTGGCAGCCGATTCAGAGGGGCCTCAACTGAAGAGCTGGAATCTAAGACTGGATAAGGGAGGGTTTATTGATTTGGAGCACTTGCACAGGGCATGAGATCTAACAACCTGGCAGGAAACTCAAGGGGTAAGTACATGTGGTACCAGAATGGCTCCTGGAAGTCTGCAAAAGCGATGGCCCACACTGAACAGGTGGTAAAGAACATAGGGCCTGAGAGAAGTGGAGTGCTGAAATGAACATAAGGATGGAAGATCCAGCGAGGAGTGGTCCCATTGGAAAAATAGGACACCGAGGAAAGAACTACTCGAGGAAAGCATTGGTGAAAGGGGGGCTGGCATCACTAGGCGGTTCTGTGGAGGCGTCTCTGCAGGACAGGGCTGGCTGTGGGGAGGTAGCCACAGAGCTGGGTTTGTTACTGTTCCTGGAGATGAGAATCAGGATGGTGGTGCTCAGCAGCAGATGCCAAGAGGCCACAGTTACCTGGACAACTGGCAGGGCCGGAAAGGCAGCCCAGGGGCTTTGATGCCTGGCAGTCGGCAACAGAGTTTCACCCCCTAGAGGTAAAATCGATATGCAGCCAACAATGGTGCTCCTTAGCCTCTACAACCAAGTGAAAAGGCAGGAACAGAGGAGCAAGAAGGTGAGAATAAGTGGCCCCCCAGTAAACACTCACAATTTTACTGGGCCCCCAAATCTGAGCCAGTTTGCAGATCCAGAAACATCAGCTGACGAGACTGGCTACATCAGTCCAGCTTTGACTGAGAGAAACTGAGGCAAAGCCAAGATAAACACCTTGCCCAGGATTGCACAGCTAGTGTGTCAAGGAATAAACTCAGGAAACGATACATGCAGACTTATCACAAAATACTGATATGTGAAGGAATCTATAAAGTGGATTAATACTCAGAAAAACGTGCAAAGGGATACAGGTGATAAACGTACTGGAAAATTTAGTAGAAAGGCACCTAAAACAATGTGCTATCATGTTAAACTAGGTTAATAAATATTTTAAATAACAATATGCTGAGTTGAAATTCAGGGATGTGTAAACTAACACATTATTTCTAGAAGTAACTTTCACTTTATTTATAAAAGACCTAAATTTGGGGAGAATTTTGACCTCTAAATTATACACTTAGGAATTTATTATACACAAATCATCAAGCATTTGCATAAGAGCTTATTTACAAAGATAATAACTGAGCATAAAATATAACAGGAGAGTTAGAAAAAAATACCCTGGCATTTAAAGAAAGATTGGAAAAAATGTTATGATCTAATCATAGAATAATATAAAGCCATTAAAAATCATAACACTGAATAATATTCCATGCACTAGAAATGTTCACAAAAAATTGTTAGGTATGAAATGGTGAATTTAAAAGAATTTTTAAAATTGATGTGAAAGATTTTTTTATCCAAAGAATAAATAACTCCTTATTTAATAAAGATTCACAGAATGGTGGGTGTACTAGACCTCAGAGATCAATTATAGCAACACCTTCATTTTCTGATGGATGAATCCACTGAAACCCAGAAAAGCTAATATTTTAAAGTAGAAGCAAAAGCAATTTACAAAGAACAATTTTTTGCATCCAAAAAAGTATGTATGTGTGTGTGTGTTTTCTACGTATGAAAGAATTATGAGTTTACACCAAAATGTCACTGGTGCTTATCTTACCTGTGGTGCAATTATGGATAGTAATTATTTCATATATAAAGTTTTCTCTATTTTCACGACTTTTGCAGTGAACATGTAGGAACAAATAAGAAATGTTATTTTATTTTTAAATTTTATTTTATTATAGCTGCACCCATAGCATATGGAAGTTCCCAGGCCAGGGACTGAATCTGAGCCACAGCTGTAACCTACACTGCAACTGTGGCAATGCCTGATCCTTTAACCCGCAGTACTGGGGCCGGGGTTAGAACTCGAATCTCTGCAGTGACCAGAGAAGCTGTGGTCATGTTCTTAACCCACTGTGCCACAGTGGGAACTCCTTTTTATTTTTTTATAAGAAATTTTACTTTTAAAAATTTGTTCAAACACTCAGTGCGTGATTAAAAGCCCTCTGTTCCAAAATGAGTCTCAAGATTTGCCTGTACAAACCTGATAGTTTTCAGGCAGCATTCATTAGCATTCACAAAAATCCTTTAAGCTTAAAATTACCTTGGTCATGATGCAATCTAACTTTTTTTAAAGGATCTGAAACAATAATCCCATTGCATGAGTACAGTACTAGATTATATGGACACTGCTGAGTACATGAGTAAATGTGAATACTGAAATCAATAAAACTTGGAATTCATGTGGCATATTTAGTTTTATGTCTAATTGTTATTTTACTGCTCAGTAAATAAACCTAACTTAAAATTAGGTTATAAAATACTATAATTAGTATTTTCTAATAGCCGAACTAAATTTTTACTTTTCCTCCTTATGTTGTATCTATTATGAGCACAGATTTCTGGTCTTCACCAGTAGCATTTACTATTTAATTCTCTTCACCATCATCAATCATTAGTATACTCACCCTCACACTGACACTGTGCTGGAACATTAGAAAAATCAGGATCTGAAGTTCTAGTGCCACTGACTCCACTTCACATCCTAGCCCTGATGTTATACACACCCATACTCTCCAATGCTCTCCCAGATTTTTTACCACAATCAGAAGCCTGTGAAGAGCTAAAAACTGGACCACCTCTGACATATGCAGGATCTCTGGGCAACACAGGGCTTATGGCCCTAGGAACTTTGGAGAATGAGGCCATAGTTTATGCAGTGTTAGTTCCACAAGTGCAGGTGTGGTGGGAGAAGGCAGAATGAGTAATCTGCATCTCTGCACTTGAGAATTTAAGCAGTGAGACCTCAGAAAAGAGAGATTGACAGTAAAGAACATGGAAGGCAGGGGCTAGCCCAGGGACTTTACTTCTAATCCAGACTCCAGGACATTCTGAAAGACTATAGCGGTTTCACCTTCAGGGTCAGTCTTAAGCCCGATTTAATTCAGAAATAGAGGACACATGCCAAAAAAAAAAAAATAGTTCTAATCATTCATGACCAAAATTACTTTACATACACAAAGAAAGCCTTTATTCCCCAGTGAGAGAAACACAGTAAAATACTAATACCAGGAAGAGTTCATCCAAAGAGTAAGTGGAAATTGTATACAGACTAAGAGAATTCTAGGGCTGGACCTTAGAGATCAATTACAGCAACATGCTCATTTTATGATCAGCACACTGAAACCTAGCATAGCTGTATTATAGAGTATAAGTAGACTGTGTGATAATTTTCTAAATCCCAAAACACTGGAACCAGAAGTCAGCTGGAAATTTTAAAGAGATTGTTCTAGGACAAAAATAATGAACGCAAATATTGTGTACTGATATGTTAATTTAATTGAATCTGTAACCCTGCAAAGGTCACTGAAAACAACAGTTGAGATAACTATAAAATGACAGACCCCCAGTACATTATTAGGCAAATTTGGTACTCTTTGAGACTGATATTTTGACATAGTCTAGAGACCTCTGGATAGCAGTCAAAAGATATAGGCTCTCTTCCTATTCCATTAACCCACTGTAAGTATGGTCCTTGACAAGATACTGGGCCTTTTAGGGGCTCCTCTAGTCCCTTGAGTATAAGATAGAAGGCTGAATACATGATCTGCAATGTCCAAATTCCATACTATTTCATAAAAATCACTTTCTGCAAATTTCTTGCGGGCTCTGTCTACAAATACTAGATTGTTTATACCCTGGATCTTATCCACTAAGAAGCTCCTATGATTCTGACATAAACAAGAAAAAAAAAACAGATCCCTCAGCAAATAGATCAATAGTATTACTTTTATCAAAATTGTCTTATGATTACCATAGGTGAAATCATTGGGGGGAGGGAATTATTGAGAGGGTGAAAATAAGATACACACACTCCTGTATAAAATAGATGATTAACAAGAACTTACTATATAGCACAGGAAAATCTACTCAATAGTTTATAATAACCTATATGGAAAAAAAGAATGGATGCATTTATATGTATGACTGATGCACTTTGTTGTATACCTGAAACTAATACAACATTGTAAATCAACTATACCCCAACAAAATTAAATTTTAAAAAAATGTTTAATTACCATATAGTAGACCCTAAAATGATACATAGTTAACATCTCTAATAGCAATTTAATAAATACTATAAAGTGTTAAAATTCTAATAAAAGTGATGAAATGTATCCCACAAAAGAGACAGCAACAAAAATATAATAACCACTTACCCCTATAAATGAGCTTATAAATTATAGAGCTGGCCTGATAACGCCTTTGAGAACTTTCATAACCAAAGATTAAATTCAAGATTTTAAATAAAGTTTCTCTGATAAGAAAAGCTTCTAATCAACTCTGACTACAAGCAAGATTCTGTGTGCCATTTCTTTAAATAGCTAGTCAATTAAAACTTATACTTGTTATATAAACATATCAGAATTTGAGATCATTTTTAGTTCTTCTCTTGACCCTCCATGACCAAATTCTTTAAAAATGGTTTTGAGAGACTTGACATTGCCTGATGTTCCACTGGCCCTGCCTCACCCTCTTTCTAGCAGTCAAGGAGACTCATAGTGAAACAGTTGGTGCAAATGCACATTAAACTAATACCTCCTATCCAGTGCTCCACAACAGAAGCCACTTTTATCAGGATTCTGTGTAATAACTCTTGGGATAGTCACATATGTACAGGATGTTCCTGACAAACATATATAGTGTGTATGTGTAGCGGGGTGGTGTCCTGGTACTCAACAAGTTTTTTCTCCAATCAAAGACCCCAGTTTTAAATAAGGCACCACAGTCAGAAATGCTGAGGTGACATGGAATACCTCGAAAACACCTCATTAACTTCACTTTAATATGAACCCTAGAATTAGTGAATATTTTATTTAACTCTGCATCCATTTACATAAATGACAATGGTATAGACTTTGGAAAATATTCAATATGCTTGCAATGTGTGAATCTTATGGTATGTGAATTATACCTTACCAAAGCTGCACCACCACCTCTACCCCACCGCCACAAATAAAAGGTAATGCAGCTTCTGCATTGATGCTTTCTAGGAATATCTGCCCTTGAAACCAGACATGACATTATAAGGAAAGCCCAGGACTGATGGAGGGGCTGCACATAGATATTCCAACCAAAGCCCCAGCTAGGCCTTCAGCTGACAGCCAGTGTCACCACTAGACCAAAGAGTGAACAAGCCTCCAGATGATTCTAGCCTCAGCTGAGGTTTTAGATATAAGAAACAAGCCATCCCTGTTTAGCTCTATCTGAATTTCCAAACCCACAGAAACCATGAGCGATAATAAGTGATGATTGCTGCTTCAAGCCACAAAGTTTTGGAGGAATTTGTTACAGCAATAGATAACTGATGCTAATGAAATCACAACACAAATAAATTTAAAATTAAATGTAAAATGAAAAGGCCTCTGGAGCAGCAAGTATATCATTAGGGGATGAATTTATTTCTCACAGTAAATCTGTAAAAATTCAGGGAATCAGGATAAATAGGTGTTTG
>PVHT020000079.1:8127648-8152714 GCA_004024745.2 Catagonus wagneri
AAAAAAAATAAAAAATAAATAAATAAATAAAATACAGGGGTGGAAGAAAAAAGGTGACTCCTTTTCTTCCATCTCAGTTATTGCATGTCTATAGTCTGAGAAGCTTCTCAGTAAGCCAGCAGGTTGATAAGCAGCTTTAAGCAGCTATGGCCACTGCTGTTAGCCACAGAGGACACTGGGAATTGGATCCAGTGTCTGAATATCTGAGACAGATATCTTTTGTTGCACTTCACTGAATGACTTGAGATGTGAACAAAAAGGTAGGCTGACCTCTAGTAAGAAACAAGCATGCATTTGGAACTTTGCATGTTCACTGTGTCATTCTGCTACTTCAAGGACATCAGCAAAGAATGCCATCTGAGGAGACTTATAAAAAAGACCTTCTTTCTTAAGATTTAGCATAGTCTTATCTGTATCTTACCCATCTTGTTGTCCCTAGTGTCTTACGATTCCTAGATCACAACAGGTACTCAAAAAATGTATGCTGAACTGAATTAAAGTACCAGGTCAGAAAGTAGACTCAAAACCTTCAAAAGAATACTTTACAGACCACTGAGCATAAAGAAAGTGATATTTCTCTCCTAAGTTCAATAAAGCTACACTATGCTTTTCTCACTCTCTCCAGGCCTTTTCCATCTGAGACTACATGGTGTATATATATATATATATATATATATATATATATAGTGCTAAATAAGTGCAAGATGTCTGCAGCTCAATGAGGGAGTTCAAATCCCAGATCTGCCACTTTTCTAGCTGTGTTACCATGGGCAAGGTCACTTGCCCTCTCTCTGCCTCAATACTTCATTTGCAAATGGAGAGAAGCAGGGCCTACCTGTTACGGTTATTGTAATGAATAAAGTCCTAGGCATTTGTAAAGTATATAAATGAACACAATCACATGATAGTCAATAAATGATAGCTATAATGATCGGGATACAACCTGGTATGGTTCAGAAGGGCCTGCAGCCCAGCCCAGGTCCTAATTCCTCCCCTTTGCCGAACTAGTTAAAAAGCCACACTGATACTGCAGCTCAGAATGCTGTTTGCACTTACTCACTCTGAGAAGGATGACTGGAGAAGATTTTCCTTCCTCCAGAGTTTTAGCCAGCGTGGTAGATGGAGAATCAACCCATGGTCCCAGCTGTAAAGAAAACCACAGTCTTATTTTATTTCCCAGCCAGTTTGGTTTTAATTAATGCCAAATATGCCCCAAAAATTCAACAAGCCCTTGATTTTCCTTAGCAAATTATGCTGTTTTAACCAAACTTCCCCCAAATCATCACCAGCCACACTCAGGGACACCTCCTTTTGTTTATTTTTAAATAATGTATTATAAGGGCTTGAAATGCTGCCATCTAGAGACAACTATTTCCTAGACATTATGAAGGCAGTGATCATGAAAGATCACTAAAATAGAACTTGGACATGCATTCTACATGTCATATTTAAATTCTATCACGTAAACTGGTTATTTACCTATCTTGTGTAAAATAAATAGGATCAAGCAAAAAAACAAAAGTAATTCAAAGTAGAAATAAATAGCATCCTTCATAATCAGTTAAAGCAACTGTCTATCACAGGCAATGTTCTGCTTTTGTTTTTAATGACTGGAATAATCCTTTACTCAGGACAGAATGGGAATGAATAGGAGGGAGAACATCTTGCCTTCTAGCCCACCACCCATGTCTGGGGGTCCAAGTCCCACCTACTCTGCCCTGATAAACCACTTACTTCTCCAGAACAGAGACCAGATGGTGCATGCATGGGGTAGTTCCCAGAGCTCCAGGCTTTGTGCAGCTCTCTCAAGTCCTTTTTTCTTTTTCTTTTTATGGCCACACCCATAGCATATTGAAGTTCCCAGGCTCAGGACTGAAACTGAGCTGCGCTACAGCAACACTGGGTCCTTTAACCCACTCTGCCACAGGGATCCAAGATCCTTTAGCCCACACCTCTGCAGGGACCCAGCTGCTGCAGTCAGATTCTTAACCCACTGTGTCATGGTGCGGACTCCTCTCCGAAGGAAGTCCTCTGAGCACATACGTTTGGGCAAACTATTTTCAGTGTTTAATTATTGACATTACATGGTGGAAGATAGGACATAAGCAGCTAGTTAAATTCTTTGGTTACAATTAGAAATTTCATGAGGATCAGAAGAAAAAAAATTTTACTTTGTTATTTCTATCCCACAAGAAAGAATGTTTGCTAACACTATCATTACACAAAGAAAAAACCTCCAACCATAAATATATTGTTTTCTACATTTTCTATTACTATGCGACCAGTGCCTCCTTTCCAGCTTTCAAATCTCTCTTGCTGACATTTCACTTTTGGAAACTATTACTGTCTTAGATTCTTGTTAAGCAAACTTAATCTTTTCATTGTTTTCACTACTAATCCCTCCCTACACCCTGGTCCACTTTGTATTCATCTACAAACTCCTGGAGTAGAATCATTCCACAGCTACGTGCAATTGTCCCACCTACAATGAGAATTGAATAGAACAGTCATGGAAATAGCAGAGATATGTTTAGTTCATTTGAAAGAAGAGTGGGAAAAATATTAAAATTTTAATATTTAGGAAAAGTTATTAAAAAGTTTAACTCCCATGGGGTTTTGTGGCTTGGAAGATTAAGGACTTAATGTTGCCTCTGTGAGGATGCGGGTGCCATCCCTGACCTCGCTCAGCGGGTTAAGGATCCGGCATTGCTGTGAGCTGTGGTGTAGGACACAGACGAGGCCTGGATCTGGCATTGCAGTGGCTGTGGTGTAAGCAAGCAGCTGCAGCTCCAATTCAACCCTTAGCCTGGGAACTTCCATATGCCATGGGTGTGGCCCTAAAAAGAAAAAAAAAAATTTTAATTCCCAAACAACGTTCTAGCTACAGTCCAACATGTACTTGGAAATGCAAAAAAAAAAAAGGAATGAAAGTCAGCATGCCTTTCATTAGACTCTGGGTCAAGTGGCAACCCAATTTCTCAATTATCAAGAAATGGTATGATTACTGCAACTCTCCCCCTATTAAGTGGCTGAACACTCATACAGTATATAATGCATTCAGAGATGAGATATAAACTTTGACCTCAATGTTCACAAGAAGATAGGATTTGATTATGGTATATCCAAATGCAACCAATAAAACTGCAGATTCCAATTAGAAATAGGCATCGCAATAAGGTAACACTGTATCACATTTGTTCTGGAAGGCTGGTTAAAAAACAAGAAAAATGTAAATGATAAGAGGTTTCTCTAATTTTTTTCTCCCTGTATTATAATGATTTTGCTCTGCTAAGTCAAACTTGGGACTATTCTACTCTTTTGAAGAAAATGCAAATCAGGTTCTAGTTCAGCAAACTCTATACTGAATTGAATATTTGAAGCAATTTTATATGTAGTGCTTTTTGAATTTTTTTTTAATATTCTACTTCAAATAGGTAGACAAAATATATGAGGAAAGGATTCATAAGCTATGTAAAATTGCAAAAAGGGAAAAATATAAGGAAGCACAGCAATGAATTCAAGAGATCAAAACCCACACACACACACACACACACACTCACAAGTGCAAGTGAAAATCAGAAAAAGATTCATGACAAAGTAAGACATCTCTAAGCCACTGAGAGATGCTGATAAAAGCTATCATATGAATACTTTCATATTCATCCCTCACATTTAAAAGTGAGAAGCTTCCTTTTCATGGAAATTAAAAATTTGTTCATGTAAAATCTCAGACCAAAAAGAAGATGAAGGACAGAAAAACTGGGAATGTATAAGCAATGGGGTCCTATTGTACATACAGTACAGGAAACTATGTCCAATGTCTTGGGTTAGGAAATGATGGCAGAGAGTATGAAAAAAAAGAATATATATATATATATATATATATATATATATATATATATATATATATTATATGACAGGCTAACTTTGCTGTACAGCAGAAATTGAAGGAATACTGTATATCAACTATAACTTAAAAGGTTTTAAAAAACTTTTCCATCTCTGAATGGCTGGCTCTTCTCTCCACACTCCTTAAAGGTTAATTGAGAACAATTATCTTAGAATTTATACATGTTGAGAATGGCCTGGCCAAAGATTTGTCCAGCTTCTAACAAACAGGACTTTTTTGCAAGAGAATTCCTAATTTCTTTTCATGGATCTTCTAAAGCTAGGTTTTATGTTAAGAGTAGAAAATAATTCAAAGGCTATGCCTTAAAAATTACTGAACTTCCAGAGTTCCCATTGTGGCTCAGTGGATTAAGAACCCAGCGTAGCCACGAGTGCAGCCCTACAAATGCAAAAAGATCAAAAAAAAAAAAAAAAAAACAGCATAGTCTCCCTTGAGGCTGCATGTTCAATCCCTAACCTCACCCAGTGGGTTAAGGACCAGGTGTTGCCACAAGCTGCAGTGTAGGTCACAGATGAAGCTCAGATCTGGTGTTGCTGTGGCTGAGGTATAGGCTTCAGCTGCAGCTCCAATTCAACCCCTTGCCTGGGAACTTCCATCTGCTGCAGGTATGGCCATAAAAAGAAAAAAAATTATTGAACTTTGTTCTGCATATAAAATTACTTTGATGCATGGAATGATTCATTTAATGGTGAGTAATTCTGACCATTCACAATGTATCCAAACTGTGCTGGGTTTGTAGAATTAAAGATAATATTAAATGATCTCTTCACTCACCAAATCCTAACTCATGTGATCCAAAACAATATAAAAATGTTGAAAATGAAATCAGAATTCAATGATTTTCTAGCATTTTCATCCGTAACAGTGTAAGAAATCATACCCAGCCTAATGATTATCAGGTTTTTCCACAAAATGATTCAACGTGTAGTGTCATTATGTCATCAAATCACAAAGCCCTATCCATACTGCTCCCAGGACCTCCTTTGATAGAGCTTCCCTGATACAGTAGGGTGACATAGGCAAGGCAGAGTGGAATTCGTAGGAAATTCCATTGATTATGAATGCCCACTATCGTCAATGGAAGTAGATGATACAATACCACAAGAAAAGCTCAAAAGAATGTATTTTTTCTGTAAAGTTTTCTTTTTCACATTAATGTGAGAAAAAGAACATGCATATACATATGTGTGTGTGTGTGTGAGACAGAGAGAGAGAGAGAGAGAGAGGGAGAGACTGGGTCACTTTGCCGTACAGCAGGAAATTGACAGAATACTGTAAACCAATTATAATGGAAAAAATAAAAATCATTAAAATAAAAAAACTGAAAAAAAAAAAAACATCTTCTCCAATTCTCTCCCAGTTTAGTTCCTAACCTCATCTCCCAAATTTCACAGTAAATAAAGCTGTTATCAAGAAAAGTCAAAGAAAAGAGTTTTTGATATTTCTTTTGAAGAGTTCCATCCGATGTGCTTATCTGGCCATGTCCCATATTGCCAATTAGCACTATAAAGTTTCCAGATTCATGAAGGTGTTCTTGATATTTTGGTATCTGAGTTACATAAATTTTTCACAGCAAATAAATAAAGACAAAAATGTACCTCCACTTTATCACAAAGAAGGTTGAAATAAGCCCAAAGCCAAAATGAAATGCAGAATGAAAGCCTCTATGGAGGCATTGTTAATTTATTTTCATTAATAAAAAAATTAAGTTTTGAGAGAAAGCTTCTATCTGCCATGAACAAAGGAAAGATAATAAAGTCATACCAATAACAGATTTTTAAATTCTGATCCTCTTCTCCTGGGACTCAGTGCAGTTCATGCAAAATAAGTTCTAGACTATTAAGAAGATATAACTATATGATTACTAATAGATCAGACCTAAGGTCACATAAAATTTCTTGATCAAAAATTCACACTCACCAATGTGTAATATTCTCACTGAAACAGCTCCATAATGAATAACATTAGCATTTCCTTCTCTGCTTTAAAACGGTAGACTATAGTAAATGCACTTACTCTTTTCTCACATAAAACTGTGCTTTATTCAAATTCTCCTCTGAAGATTCATATTCATATTCATATTTAAAGGCAATCTTCTCCTCTCCAATCCATGTAACCATTCACAATCAGATTAATTTTCATAAACTATGTCGCCATAATACTTTTCTTCTCAACCACATCCAGGGGCTTCCTCATAAAAGATGAAGGAACTTAACCTGCCTCCATGCATCCATAAGCTTTGCCCAATCTGCCTTTCCTGTCTTAGACCCTTGTGCCTGGCCACTCAAAGCCAGTTGGACTTGTCAGCCCTCTGTTTCAAGAAAAATGTGTAGATTCTCTATGGCACAGCACTGTCCCCCAATTTTCTTCACTTGGAATGAGTTCTCATCCTTTACTCTACCAGTATAAACCCTGCCCATGATTTCAGGTTCAGGGAAAGTCACGTATTCTCTCTGAAGCTCTCCCTAATCTGTCCATCTCACATTTGTCTATACTTTCTGGAGACTTGTATCGCATTTATTGTCTTTGCTAACCCATTAATATTTTTCATTAAGTACTTGAATATTTATCTCTCTCTTCACACATATTTGGCTTTAGTAAGGATAGAGACACATTTTTAATATTGCTTTTTCCTTTAATTGTCCTTCCCCAATGTACTGCACATAGCAGGTGTTCAAGCTCTTAATTCATTCAAAATAAACTCAAACAGCAACACAAGGGATTTGTGCTACATATAAAGCATTCCTTTCCAGAGAAAGCTGCTAAAATTTGCTGTAAGTTTCCAAGAAGAATACTATCCCCTGGGTGTCATTAAAAATAGATACACACTATTTTGTGCTGGATGATATAAGGGAAAGCGATAACTCAGGAAAGAAATAACCAGGGGTGTATTGGCCTCAGTTCTCCTGTTCATTATTCTTTATTTCACTGCCTTCCAGACTGTAAACACCAAAAAGAAAGATAATTTAGTACCTGGATGTGTGCTTTCATTTCCAGTGTGCAGGGAATAAAGTAAACCAGTAACAATAGTGAGTTCTACTTGCAGTTCTAAGTTATGCCTGACAAATTAGCGAAAAGTTCTAACACAACATAGCAATATCACATTATATCAGACAGTTTTCACATTATACATTTTCTACTGAAAAGCAGTAGCCAGCTCCAACTACCAACACATCTCTGCTTCATCTTTTTAATCCCATCTCTACTGTCATCAACTCTGCTTTTTTACTGGTCTGCTAGATCATTTAAATTTCATGCAATTAAGGATATGGTTGATTAGAGTGTGCCACTTTAACACTTGGTTGCTATTTGTCCTGATTTTACATTCCCTGTTCCTCATTTTCTGCTTTTCTTGGGAGTGAGGAGGGGTTAATCAAATAATTTTAGTATTTTACTTTAATTGGTATATTGACTTTGTAGCTAGACTTACCTTTTTATATTACTTGGGTGCCATTATTTCAGAGGTTAATTTCTCACAGTCTACTTAGATTTCACAGTGTGTTAGTTAATGTAAAATAAAAAAATCTTACAGAAATAAAATTCCATTTAACTCTATTTTTGTGCTATTGTTTTCTTATATTTTATTCACGTTTTACAAACCTCAGTTATCTTGTAAAAGAAATAAAAGAAAAAGTCTTTTATATTTATGTAAATATTTGCCATTTCTTTTTCCTTTCTTCCTTGCAAGAGATTCAGTTTTCATTGGGTGTTAGTTCCCTCTCGCTGGAGGAACATCCTTAAGTATTGCTTGAAAGCACAGGTCTGATGATAACTAATTCTCTCAGCTTTCATTTATCTGAAATATTTTGACCTCATTTTCGAAGAATATTTTCACTGGGTATAGAATCATAGGTTCGTGGTTATATTATTTTTAACCTCAATGCTTTAAAGATGCTATTCTATTGCCTTCGGTCCTCCAATGTTTCTGATGAGAAGGTGGCTACCATTCATGTTGCTGTTCCTGTATATGTAATGTGTCTTGTTTCTCTGAACACCTCCACGATTTAGTCATATGCTTGCTTTTCAAAACTTTAACTATGATGTGTCTAAGGTGTGGTTCTCTTTGTATTTATCCTGTTTGGAGTATTCTGAGCTTGGGGGATCTGTAAACTGATGTTTTTCACTTAATTGGGGCCATTATTCTTTCAAACTTTTTCCTTCTCCATTCTATGTCTTCTCTTTTCCTAGAACTCAAGTTAGACATACACTGGATCACTTGATATTATCCCAGAGACCACTGAAGTTGTGCTATTTTTCCCAGTATTTATTTTCCTTCTCTTCTTCAAATAGTCCTTCTCCATAATTTTTATTGACTTGTTTTCTAGTTACTTTCTTCTGCTTCATCCAATTCGGTGTTGAGCCACTTCAGTGATTTTTTGTCATTTCAGAAAATATACTTTTCAAATTTAAAATTTGTTTTCTTTCTTTACTGAGATTTTTCATCTATTCACTTTTTATAACCATTGTTTCCTTTAGGTCATTTAACAAGTTTAAAGTCCTGTATGCTAATTTTCATATCTGATTAATCAGCTTTTTTACCCTTAATTACAAGTCACATCCTTCTTCTTCTCTGTATATCTAGAAATTTTTCTTTTATATCACATATTTTGCTTCACTGTAGAAATGCTACAATCTATTTTCTTCCCCAGTAGACCATTGGTTTTTGTTATAGAAGTGAGTTAAATTACTGGACAATCACCTAGAACTTGTAGAGGCTTGGTGTTATGCTCAGTTAAGGTAGACAGGTGGATAACTCTGGGAATTTACCAAACTCCCTAATTTGAAAGAACTCAAACCCCTAACTCTGTCTTCTCTGCCTTGAGAAAGATCTAACATCTCTATTCAGTTTTTCATCCTTTCAGCAAATACTTCCTAGTGGATTTCTTGGATTCTCCCCCATGTTTGCATAGTCCAGAGGTCAACTAAACATTTGGAAAGAGTTCATCTTCACATTTTTATGTCTCCTTCTCTAAAAATTTCTCCTTTACAGTGTGTCCTCCTAAATTTTTAGTCACTCTGGCATTTCTGAACACTAACCTTTCATTTCTCAAGCCAATAGGGTTCTGACATTTTGCTTAAGTCTAGATGTTCTTGTTATGCACATAGTGGAGTGACTTGTATAAAAAAGAGTGTGGGAGGAATCATATAAATGTGAATCTCACTTGTGAATATGGGTATCTTCTTTTAAGGTTTAAATTCTCTGTATGTTCTGTCTGCTCTGGACATTACTCAATGCCTTCAAATTATATACACACAAACTATGTATTACAATTGTTATCTGTGGAAAGTTCAGTCCAATTATCTACAATAACTGAGATTCCTCTTCTAACAACCCTATATAGCTTTGCATTACATCTAGGATGGTATCCATATTTCTAAATGTGGCCTTTAGTGACTTACATAATCTGTCCCATCTGTTTCTTCCACTCCATCTTAACTGCTCTCTTATTTACTCATTAGATTTTACTCACGCCTCAAATCCTTGAACTCAGCAAACAACATACCTGCTTGGGAATTTCGGACATGCTGCTCCCTTTACTACACCAGTATCTCTCTTACTCCTTATATGGATGACCTCACAACCTTTAAATTTTCACCCAAATATCACTTTCACAAATACAGTAGAGCCAATTCCCTATATTATTTTAGTCAAGCATTACATTATGAATGGTGAAACCAAAGTACCTTTCTTCTTATCGGCTTAGAGAAAACTGGCAACCCAGATTCAATCCACCACCATTACTACCACATCTTAAAAGAAGGAGATTGCAGAATTTCTTTCTTGAGTGACCATGCCTATGATAAATATCTAACAGATTCCTCATTAACTAGTGTTTGGCTATAAAACTGCCTAGCTTGATGACACTACAGAGAAGCCTACCAGTTGATATTTCAGTCTACATATACACATAGAGAGCATCTAGTCAGCTTCCAGTCACTCTGATATGTGAGCACCAGTCAGAGAGCACCAGACTATTAAGAAAAAAGTCCAGGATAAAGGGCAGAAGACAACACAATCTGCAAAAAGGAACTTGCGGAAACCAGAAATTCCAGATAAAAGCCCCTTTTTAAAAACCTCTCATTAATGTCCCCAGAACTAAGCTTTACTTTTATAATGGGATAAAATAGGAAATTTTAACTGAGGCACAAAGATAAGGTGAATACTGAAAATCAAAATGAGTTCAGGGACAATATCCAATAGTATTTAAACATTTCAAAGTGGTATGGTCAAGAATTAGTTAGACACTGATTATTCTAAAATTCATGGGAGGATTAATGGGTTATCAGTGGGATTGGAAAAATCACTTGGGAGGAGGATTTGGGAGGCAGAGAATTGGTGGGATGCTGTGAGCCAAGGAGAAGACAGAAAGTCTTCAATAGAAGCACCCACAGGGCTTGATATGTGCCCAGAGTTGGGGAGATCCAATGGACTGATGAGTGACTCCTGCCTAGTGACTCTGGAGGGCAAGAGAAGGAAAGATCCTACTGCTTTAGGGTTCGCTTTCATAAATATGCATGTCTATTTTCTGTGGACAGATGTGGCCACATATTGGAAGGAACAAGCTTGAGAGTTGCCTTAGGTACCCTAAGAGGGGAAACTGGCCTTAGCAGAGAAGTTGGAGATACACAGCTACACTCTTAGTGGCTGATTGCTCTATTCAAGAGTGTGACTGTTTGAATAGAGTACATCAGTCTAAGCCAAGAGGGAGTCACCCCAAGGAACTTGGTCTCCAAAGAATCTATTAAACCGTTCATGGTGGCAGGTCGGGGGTGGGGGATCAACATTAAATTTCTTCAAGGGCCACATGAAGTCATATTTAGATAGAACTAATAGTAAAATGATTGCCCAATTATTCAAGGAATACAAGGTGCTCTTTGATTACATGCCATTCTTTCTTTTTATATGTTTCTCCCAAGAATAATTAAAGTTACTTTATTAGAAAGGACAGGAAATCAAACATTTATCTAGCATTTACTATATTCCAAGCACTTTCTATAAACTTCATATTAATTTATTCAATCTTCCCATAAATCCTATTAAAAAGGTGATGCTATTATCACCATTTTAGAGATGAAGAATCTGAAACCCAGAAAGATTAAGTATTACTTAAGTCACACAGCTGCTAAGTGGCAGAGCCAGAGTTTAAGAACCTTAGTCTGGCTCCACAGTCCGCGCTCTTAATCAATATACTTTATGGTTAACTCTCTCATTCTAGATGAATAGATTATTCTCTGGCACATCTCTGACTATAACACATACTAATAACAATACTATTCTGAAATGGGACCTAATCAAACTTACAAGCTTTTATACAGCAAAGGAAACGATAAACAAAATGAAAAGACAACCTACAGAATGGGAGGAAATATTTGCAAATGATGTGACCAACAAGGGCTTAATTTCCAAAATATACAAACAGCTCATACAATTCAACAACAAAAAAACAAACAATCCAATCAAAAAATGGGCAGAAGACCTAAGCAGACATCTCTCCAAAGTAGAAATACCATTCTGACATTTTCAACCTGACTAAACCACTTTTAATAGGAATAAATTTATACTGTTGTCAGTCATCTTTATATTTACGATCTTTCTTAGAAATAAAGCAAAAGAAATCTGCACAACTCAAGGACTAACTATTGTTATTATGGGATTAGCTTTGGAGACAATAAGTAAATTATTAGTTTGATTAAAAGATTCTTGGTAGAGATAAGATTGAGATCATATGCATCATAATTTAGAGTTAAGTTTGATAAGCGCTGTTTTAAACATTAAAAAACACATTTAAACATTAGAAAACATATTAAAAAAACAAACATGGCTTAAGAAGATCAATAAATGATTAGAACACCTAATAAAAATATATCGGTTTTCTACTTGGAGGTCACTATTTTGAATAGAGTTTGCTTTAGATGTAAGTAGCTGCCAATATTCTCAGCTATAAATTTCACAGTTTAGGTCATTGAAGACAGACTTAACAGACTTAAGGAAAAAGGGTAAAATATTTTCCATTCCAATTATCTCTAAAAGACAACACTGTTAGCATTACAACTGAGAGTTTTTTCAGGTCTCTCAGGATACATCACACATCTAGCTTATTGGAAAGATTTAGATTTCCTGATAACCCTAATTAATTTTCTATTCATTCATTTATTCAACAAACGTTTCTTATGCTGTTTCTGAGTGGTAGGCACATTCTGAGCATGGGAAATCCAAAACTCAATAAGGTAAATATAGTTTCTATACTTATGGAGGTTGAAAGTGGATTTCTCAAAGTTGTCTAGATTTTCCTATTCCATACACCATTTTGAAGGCTGATAAAAATAGATAATCAGGCACACAGGAATGTTACACAAATTATAGTAAGTAGCCTCTGAATGAGGACCTAGGGGGATTTCCTATAATACTAAAGCATATGGGCTTTATGATGTGAAGTTTAAACACTAGGATGTTTATTTTCCTTTCTTTTTCAGATGCTCTATTTTTACAGTATACCACTATCATTGTGTAAGAGACAGTTTGTCACATTCATAGATAAAAAATTTACATCCTTTAACCATATTTTCAGCAAGTGTACTCCTGTTGAATTTCAGTTCCCACTCCTAGGTGCTGCCTTTTCCTAAGGTAGAAGCCAAAGCAGGGCACAGACTGACGGAAGCAGCATGCTACTGAGACATTAGCATGTAACAACTGGGCGGTTTGGAAATAGGAGTTTCCCAGCTTAAGTCAAAATAATGAATCTAGGAGATTTTTGGTGAGAAGTTTCTTGGCCCTGACAGTATTTTAGTTAGGCTTAAAATATACTTCACTCTAATTAATTCTCACTACCATTTAAAATGAACACCCCAATGTTAAAATTACAAAAGGGAAATATTGGCAACCAATGAAATCCTTAGCCCTGAAACTGAAAACAAAACAAGGCCCTCTCTGTTGCTTAACACACTTCATAAACTCCCCCTGAGGGGCCCTAAGCAGTTAGCAGCCTCCAGTGGAGTTGTGCTTGCCAAACAGCTGTGTGAGATGCCAAGGGCACTGGAACCAGATCAACACCCTGCTTCGACTGTGGGTACTTCCCAAACTGAACTCCCTCACCAAACCGTCATTGGAGATGCTCTTTCTTATGATAGTTTCCAAATTTCACAATTTTTTTAAAACAATGCCATACCTTGTTTACTTTTTCAACTCACATTATCTTCTATTGTTTTAGATGCCCCTCATTTCTTACTTTCTCCTTTATTTCAGGATCTGCTGAACCAAAGTTTTTTTGTGTTTTGTTTTTTTTATCACATGGAACCTGCTGGGAGTGAAATCAGCAAGGATCTCTCCAGCCACACTTAATTTTCTTCACAGCAGGTGCTGTAGTGCTGCAGTGATTCTGGGCAGAAATGCAATAGGGCTTTTGTTGCGGCTGCCATGCTAGTTACCAGAAGATCAATAAATGATTAGAACACCTAAAGCAGTGAATGATTCCAGTGGTGTTGAAATGATACAGGAAATCACTTAAGATTCATACATGCACTTATTGTTTGGCTCTCAAGATTTCAAACATAACATGCATAGTATTTAACCCACCTCCTGAATATATTGTTTGAAAGAGGTTTAAGACTGATTTTTCCTCATGTTTTGCTATTCATGTTTATAGAAAGAAAAAAATACAATTCAAATTTTTTGGCAATCAATTTAATCAGGTAAAAAGTAAAGAAATTCAGCAAGAGTTCGGTTGTCCTGTATTTGTCCATGTAAGAACATTTTCTGGATAGCTAATATTTACTCTTTTTAACATAAAAATTTGAAATTTAAAATTGTTTCAATTTCAACAAAAGCTTTCAAAATTCCTCTACACAATTTCTTGCTTTCTTAAAATCTAAACATTGAATAGCATTTCATCTTTTTCTTGATATAAGAATTCCGATTACTCATTTGCCCTTGCTCTAAATGTGCCTTTGGTTGTAACTGTGACTTTTATGGGTCCTCCATGTTTCCTAGGCTGACAGAATCACTTTGCGTAGGCACAAGGTATTGAGCCATTAAAACAAAAGTCTCCTTGAAACATACAGCCACAAAACTGGTATTGGCTTACCATGTCAGATTCCTGCCTTTTCTTTATTTTTGAACAGCGAGGAGCATCCTCATGGACTTTTAAAATTTGTTGTATTATATCCAGCACATCTGTAGTAGGTGATCTAGCCCTCCATATTGCTGGAAGCGAAAATTTTTGTTTCTCTAGCAGTAAAGATGGGAGTTTTGTCTGCCAAGCTAATGTCAGACTGAATCATTGTTGATTACACGGAGCTCCAAAATACCCAGTTTTACATATCAACAGGAAAAAAATTTAATTATAACTTATTCTCTGGTAGAAAGCAAAAAATTCATCCAAGGTTCCTTACCATTACGTTTAACAGAACAGGTAAAAAAAAAAAAAAAATCTGCATTGAATGCTAACTAATATATTTAACATGACTTCCATTTCAAAAAGGTGGAGAAAATTAAGTCTTAAAATTTTAAGCAAACTTCCTAAGGTCATACAATTAAGGGTGAGTCTGGTGGGTAAATTCAGAACTCTCTTTTTAAAAGACCTACAATCAACAACAGGATTATATCCTCCAAGAAGTTCTAACAATATACTTACTGAGCAGACACTTTAAAATAACTATATTTAGAATAAAAATGAAAGATGTTTACAAGGAATTTAAGGCATACCAAAAGAAGGAGATGTCATAGAAAAAGGAAAAAAAACTGAAACAATAAAATGGAACTCATATAAATGAAAAACATAGAAAACACTCATGCCTTTCATTTCCAGTAATTGTGAGTAAAGTAGGTCAGATCAACCTTCACACTAAGAACTAATATATCTGCCAAAAAAATTTATTAAATCTGTTTGATTCCATCAAAGGATGAAAGAGGCAGGAATTAATCAAAAGAGCAAGATCTAGGGGATGAAATAAGAAAAAGCTCTCTGGATTTAGGGCCACTTTTCCTTTATGTACATGCTCATACCAGAAGAGATATCTGAGAGCATCAGGTACATAGCAAGATTTTGAACAAATTCATTGTGCCAAAGGAACAAAAACTGGAGTTCACTCTCCCGCATAAGACAGGGGTAATGATAATCACCGTAGACACTGGTTTGGAACCATGAAGAAATATAACATATGAATGAGGGTCTATCATAAAAAGACAGGCTTTTATAAGAACTGAAGCCCAGATAAGAATCATCTCAAACTTTCATTAAATTAAATGACCTGCAATTTCTAGCCATCTACCAGAAGAAACTATAAATCCTCTCCTGTGGAAAATAACATTGTCATACCCCTAAGTTATCTCTATTAGTTTGTGTTAAATGTGAAGCTTACATTAAAAAATAAACAAGATACAGGGAGACAAGACAACAGGATCAGAACCAAGAGAAAAACAGATAATAGAAACAAACAGAAAAGCCAATAATAGAATTATTAGAAATTGTTTTGAATATTTTTGAGGAGATAAGATTTAAAATATTGACAGACACTAAAAATTGTATAGAGAATCAAGTGAAAATTCTAGATGTGAAAAAATGTAATGAACAAATATTAATAACGCAATATAAAGGTTCATGATAAATTGGTCATAGATATAATTGAATAAGTCGCCTGTAAAATTGGTCAGAAAATAATGTACAGAATGAAGTCCAGAGAAACAAAAGGAAGGACAAATAGAAAGACTTACATAGGAGATTCATAGAGGATACTGTGAAGTATTCAAACAGATGTGTACTTGGCAGCTCAGAAGCAGAGGAGAGAAAAATGGGGCATAAAAATTGTTGAAGAGAGTGTGGCTATGGATTTTTCAAAGCTGGCAAAAGAGATCACGCCACAGATCCAGGCAGCATTAAAAAACCTGTAAGAGATAAATACAAAGAAAATTACATGAAGGAGCATCATAATGAAATCAATGAAAAAGAAAGAAAAATAACAAATCATAAAATCAGTTATAGGGTAGGCCGGCAGACTAGCAGTTAGCAATATTTACTAAACAATGTTTACAATGTTTACTAAGAGAGGAAGAGTAGAAGCAGGACCATGGGTTGGCAAGCTGTTCCCATCACCCATTTGAAGAGGACCAGGATGATGGTGATGGGGTTTGTTAAAAGTGGTTGGATTCTGCAGATATTCTGAAGATCTGATGAACAGTTAAAGACTGTAATAGTTTTACTATTAATAGCTCTTTGCATATATCATTCCTAATCTACTTTATAATGAAAGAATCTGAACCAAGAAAGGAATAGATGGAACATGAAACTCAGAGGAAAGAAAATGTTAAACCTTTGACTAATTTGGAGAACAAAAATAGTGGAATAGAGTTTAAAAATAATATAAGTGGAAAATTTAGTTTTCTAGAGTCTCTATATTATTAATGAGGAGAGCAGATAAAGGTTATTAGAGCAAAAACAAGGAAGAAACTTACTTTGTCAGAGATGAAAAAGAGGGGAAAGGGTATTTCAGAAAGGTAAACTGTCAAGTGCAAATTCCCAGAGCCCTGGAGGTTTCGAGAAGGTAACAATGTGGCATGTGGCTGAAGGGTCCCGAGGAAGATTAGACTGCATCTGGGGCAGTAATTTGGGGAAATACTGTTTAGGGTTATTTCAGATTTTTAGGAGTCTATATTTCATTTTCTTTGACCAATGAAGAGTCATTAAATGTATTAAAAAGCACAAGCGGTGTGACTTAAACTATGCTTTTAATACAATTATGCCAAGTATAAATATGTGGTAGAAACATAAACTGAAATCAACAAACAGTTAAGTAACTCTTGTAAAAATCAAGTATAAGGTGCCAATTTAATATTTCACTTTAAGGCACTGTGTTATGTACACTGAGTACAAAAATGAATAACTTTGTCCCCAGACTCAGATAATTTATAAGACAGGTTGCTGGTGGTTGCAAAGAGAACTGAAAATAAATGAACGATTCCAGAGATTAGAGGCAAAGAATCTTTGGGGTTCAAAGTGCCAGAAGATGGTTCTAGTGGTTGACTTCCCTGCATCTCCTTAACCGCACCCCCCACACACATACATACAATGTCCCTTTCCATTGTTTGGCTTGTGTGTTGTTGAACAATGTCATCAGGAAGAGAAAACATTTTTGGGGTTTAGAACATTATTTCATGGTGCTAGTTTAAATTAGAGCACTACTTATTCATTTAAGATGGTAACATATCAAATTTCTGAAACCAAGCCCACAAATAATTAGCAATGCTTTATGGACTTCTAAACATGTTTCTTTTTCATATTGTTTTTCTCTAACAAATTATACAAAAGAAAGCTATAATAGACAGAATAAAATGAGTGAAGCCACCATATGGTTATTGTGGCTTTTCATGGTAAAACTATAGAGCTGAATCTCAATTCTGCCTCTAATGTTAGAAGCAATCTCAAGTAGAACTACTGAATCCTTTTCTCTCCCATATCCTATTCTAGTGTGTATCATTTACTTGAAAGATGAATGTCTCCTATTGCAAGGAGCACAGATGTACCTCTCTTTCTCAGCTATAACAATGAAAAACTCCAGTACGCAATTATTTTGTGAATGGATTTTACGGAATGCCGACTCATGCTGCAGAACTAATTCATCCTTCTGTTAACAACAAACATTCACCCAAATGTTACCCCACCTGCCAGAGTAAGTATGATAACAAATTCAAGATTTTAGAAAAGCAATGTATTTACCAAGTTCTGAAGCAGTGTTCAATCATAGTAATATTAAGGATTTTTATGAGGAAAAATAATTAGATTTTAATATACTGCAGTATATCACAATCTAGAACACTGTACCATTAACAGCACCTCAGAGACGCAATCTTGTTATGAAAGTTGTTTCAATCCCAAGAAAAACAACTGCAAATTTCTAACTCATGAAAAATACATACCTTGAAGAGCTGGGGTATCCCAAGCTTGACCCTTTGTTTACCCTCTGATGGTTTATTTATAACTAAAGACTTAAAGAAGCAAAACGGGAAGCTTTAATATTACTAAAAAAGTTAAAAAAATTGTTTAAAAAAGAAAATCTCAAGGCTTTCTATTATATTGGAGTTTCCGTCTAAACTATGTGTTTTCTACCCAATTAAAAAAAAATCAGGAAAGTTCTCGAGGCTCATTATTTACAAAACGGACAGTCTCAAATTACTTCAATGACTGCATTACCACACCTCCAACATAATCAGTGTATGAATATCCTTACTTTTGTACCTCAAGTCTGAAAGGAAGAAATGTCCCCTCTAATATCCAAGCTTAGTCCCTCTTTATTGATTTTCTGTGGCTGCTATCACAAATGACCACAACTTAAAAAACAGAAATGTATTCTCTCTTAGCCTCTTTCAGCTTCTGGTGGCTCCGTGTTCCTTGGCTAAAGGTTGTATCACTTTACCTTCTCCTCTTGTGTCTGTCTGTCTTGAAATTCTCTCTACTTCTCTCTTATAAGGGTACACGTGGTTCTGTTTAGGGCCCACCCAGATAATGCAAGAGAAACTGTTCAGGGGGTGGGGGGGAGCGCCTTAACTTCATCACATGTTACGTAATGTTCATAGATTCCAGGGAATTCACAAGGATACATTTTTCAGCCTACCACAACACCATACCATCTGTGGTTTTACCCCATTCTTCTCAGCCTCTGCTGAGATTTTTAACCTCTGATCCCCAACCTTCTCTTGCCTCCTTTTCCCTTCCTTTAGTATCTTTGATTGCTCCCCTTAAGTGGTTTCTTCCTCTTATTATGTAATCACACTGTATTAGTTTGTTAGGGTTGCCATAACAAAGCATCACAGATTGGATGGCTTCAAAAACACAAGCACACCCTATGCTTACAACTAGTGCTCAAAAAATTTACTAAAAAAATTAATGAGTAACTTTAAAGGGTTATATGGCCTGCATATCTGCACTGTTATTTTTTCTCCAGGTCTTGACTTTTTTTTACTTGTATTTCCCTGCACCTGATTATTTTTTATTTATCCTTGACGAAATAAATTATTTATGTATCAATCATTTTTGAGTGTACCTTCTCCAGATTAGGAAGGCAGATACTTCAAAAGTTATGAAAATATCAAAAAATATTTAATTGAATGAATTATCTCAGTTGACATATATTGTTTCCACAGGCCTGATACTTTTTGAATAGTAAAATGCCAGGGACGGCCCTAGCAAGAGACTTTCAGCACTCATTTTACATCAGGTCTGCAATCATCACAGAATGGGTTAAGGCAGCAGGTCTGAACATATCACTTGGGAACATGTGGTGACCCCAAAAGTTTTTTGGGGGGTCTATATGATGTCAAAAGTATTTTCAAAATAGTACTAAGATATTATTTGTCTTTTTTGCACTTATTTTATCCTGAGTGTAGTGAAGTTTTCCAGAGACTCCATGATAAGTGATAGCATAACAAACTGAATTAAGACACTACCTACCTTTTCCTAAGCCTATTAAAATGGAACCAAAACAGAAGGCACAGTTGGAATAAACCTCTTGGCCAAACACATATGGTCATGGAACCGAAACTTAAAACTATCCAAATTTCCCTGAAATGCTGACTCTGACCTTTAAACAAAATTGAAGCTTTCCTCATATCAGTATCACCTTATAGTTTCCTAGCCAATCAGTGAGTATATATACAAACAAGTCAGATAATACAGTGCCATTACCCTAAAAAATGCGGGTTTCTAGTTACCAATCATAGTAGGAAACAATGCACTTCCTCATTCGTGCTTTACAGAGCTGTAATCGCTGAAAGCCAACTTTTTACCACTTTCAGTTTTGAAATCTCCTTGTTCACAAATAATTTACTTCTTAATCAATCAAATATCTCTATCAAGTAAAGTTTTCCGAATTTTCTTTTGACAAGCCACATGTTAAAAAGATTTGCAAAACAATGCCATTCTTCTAATTTTTTTGTTCTGAACACTAGATAATTTTACAGCAAATAACGATGTTAACAGGTAGTTACTGTAGTCATTTTCAATAACTTTTATTTCTGTTTTAAAATTTCACATGGTAAATATTGTTAGAGATAACCCATATACAAAAGCTCTTTGGGAGATCCTCAAAATGTTTCAGATGACAAAATTTTCCTAAGATTAAAAAAATGAGAACCACTAGTTTAAAAGGAGCTCCTTCCTCTATATAGTAGGTAAACAAACCCGAAAACAAATGTTCTCTCTTTCACTACTCCTTTGGGCTGCTAGATCCAGGAATATTCATGATGTCACAACTGGGCACCATCTTGGAACACAAAATACTCTCAGTAGAGTGAGAAGAATCTGAGTGCTGGCTACACAGATAGACAATATACAGATCTAAAGGTATGGCCCCAAAGTGTGTTTTTTCTTTATACTTCCATCTGACATATGATCCAAGTCGAAATCAGAATTACCTTCCCTGGCTCCTGAGAAGTGAGGATCTCTGATACTCCTGGCATAATTCCCCAATCAGAGAGGGCTGACATACTCGATCAGTGACCCTTACATTTCTGATGCCACTGCCCACAGATCTTTCCACACGAGGCTGTTTCTCAGAGGCATGGCCTTGCTCTGGAATGGCAAATATATTTCATAGCAAGTGCCAACTCCAATATATTGTCAGCAGTTGGCTGGAACATTGTTTGAGAAGAAATCTGAGGCATTTCCAGGCTTAGTAAGACAAATGCCATCACTGATTAGTGGTCTGCCCTGGGTGCTCAAAGGAAGTGTTAGTTTGTGTGCTGTGTATTTGCTGACCCTATGAAATCAATTGGAATTGCTGTGGTCAGACAGTTGTAGAGAAAGACGATAAATGTTTAGTCTGTGTAAAAATTACACAGAAAGGTAGAAATGTAGTTGCTCTAGTGAATAATAACAGATATCAGCCATACTATCTCCCTCATAAACAAATTCAATCTGCTTAAAATATAAGCACATATTTTAAGATTCAAAGAAACAAAGTCATTTAAAAGAGCATAAAAAATTCCTTAAATGTTTGCAATAACATAGCCTGTATATTTGTATATCTGAAGACACTTTTACCTTTCACATGAATTAGGCTAGATGCCAACTCTCCTTGATTTTGGCACTTTAGGAGCTTGGCCAGAACTTACTTTCAGAAACAATTTCCCCAGAATGGAATTTAGGCAGGTGAATTTTAGGGATGCCAGCTGTGGCTCTTGACAGCTTCCAGGTGTTGTCACTGCTGCTGCCATAGTATGACATCTGCTGTAAGTCCTATTTCTTTATCATCTTGTTGGTGTAATTAGTAATTAATACATGGAAAAATGAGAAGGGAAACTGAGAGAGGAGAAAGAGCAAGAGTTAAAGAAGAAAGAAACCTGGCAAATACAAATACTGTATGATATCACTTACATGTGAAATAAAAAAAATTTTAATTCATAGATGCAGACAACAGACTGGTAGTTGCCAGAGGTGAAGCGTCGGGAGTGGGTAAAAGGGGTGAAGGTGATCAAAAGGTACAAAAAAAGAAGAACAAAGATACAAGTTGTTCTTGGAGAAGTGAGCCAGTCTGACTTTCCTCTTGCTTGGCAGGAAGCACAGATACTATTTATTTCTTTAAGAGGTGTTCCTATGACTGTTAACTCTACATACCACTGCCTTAGCACTGATAACAAGCTGGCAATATATTCCTTTAAATCATATTTTGTTGGTAAAATAAAAGAATTTTCAGCTCCTTTGAGAACAAAGCCCAAGCACTGCCAAGAACACTAATGTGTTCCTTTGAGAATTTGCCTTTTTGTCATTTTTGCCTGGGAGTTACACTGTGGAAAAGTGTACACAGGAAAGCAAGTGATGCCTGAAGCTAATAAATCTGGCTCTAAATACAGCATTGCGAAGTAATTGGGAAAAAAAAGCAAAACCAGAAAAGACAAATATAGAATTCGTTCCCTTGGAAACAAAAGAATACCTCGTGCTTTTGAAATAAATATATGTGTTTGCAGCACAATTTTCACAAAAGTGTGGCTCTAAGACAAAATTCTGACAATATAATCACAAACATCACTAGCAAGGAATAAGTGGGGGCATAAATACAGACAGAATTTTATAGTTTATAAGGTACTTACACGCATTTGACTCCATAGGTCAGACTGCAAAGATTACATACCAAAGATAAAATGATGTGAACCAGAAGTGATGCTGGTTATTGCTGTATTGATGAAGGTGAAATATCGCAGCCACAGAAACTTGCTCCCTCACCCAACAAAACGTACAAATATCAAAAGGGAATTTTAAACCTCATTTTGGAATGAGAAGAAAAATAAAAATATATAAAAAGAGGCATATTCTAAAATCCTTAAATAGATGGCTTTGTAGGATTTAAATAAAGAAAAGGCGATTAATAGGAAATAAACATGAAAAATTATTAGGAGTAAGAAAAATTCACTCCTCGTAAGATTAAAAAAAGATTAATAATTTTGAATTATGAAATTCCAAAGGTGGCATAAACAAGGTGTCATTCCATGATCTTCCCCTTAAACAAAAGGAGAAATATGGTATTAAGATAATTATACCAAAGGTACATGTTAACCATCTCTTGTAAAATAAATGAATCACACTGTTAGTTGTTCCTAAAGTCCCCTCTGGCTCTAAAATTTTTTAAATCTAGGATCCTACTGTATGAGTGTTACCACTTACACAGGTGTGTGTGTGTGTGTGTATATATATATATATATATATATATATACTTGATTCTCTCTTAATCACTCTTGTTATTTTGAATAAAGACTTAATCGTATTTATCAAACATAAATGATAGGTGATGGCAGAAATAACAATGTTAAATGATAAAGTTAATTCCTGAAATAATCTCAACCAGTTAGAACAGTGTGTTCTTTTTGGTATCCCCAGGGCATACCACAAAGCCTGGCACACGGTAGACCTCAAAATACAATTTGTTGAAAGAATAAATGAATGAATGGATCAAAACTAACAAGGTGAAAGTTATCAAAAAAAATTAATTTGTTCAGGTACAGAATAGACTAAACCCGGTTTGATAGCAATTTAGATAAACACCAGTCAGATACAATTCATTACCAGCTCAATTGAAGCCAAGCGTCCAATTAATAGAAGTATATTATCTAGAGAAATTAATCTCACTGTTATCTTCTCTAGTCAGTCTAGGTGTAAAATACTACATTCCTTCTGGGCATCACTTTCTAAAGTTGACATTGGCGAACTGACATCGGTTTCACAAGAGAAGGTGACCAGGATATTTAGAAGTCTTGAAATCTTGTCAGGAGATAGAATTGAGGAATCTGAGGTATTTAACTTGGAAAAAGAAAACAGGAGGGACATGCTTTGAATATGTGGAGAACTGTCACGGGAAAGATATATTGGAGTCATTCTGTGAATCAACCAAGGAAAGGATATGAAAGTTATAGGGAAACAGCCCTTGCTTCAGCATAAGGAAGGACTTCTTAACAGTCAGATCTGTCCCACTTTGAATTAATCTACCCGCAAAGAAGAGAACACCTCATCACTTTAAGTGTCAAGAAAAAAGCACATAGTCTGCCAGGGCCTCGCAAAATCATTATTACTGAGGATGGTATTAGCATGGATGATCTGAAGATCCTTTCCTGCCCTGATAATTCTGATTCTATGAACCCTAACTGATTTGCTACCTAACCCTTCAACATTGACTTATGTTCTTTTAATTTAATTTTTGGTAAGTTCTCTTTGTTCTTTCTCCCATTATTCTCATGTGCTCAAGAGGTAGTCCTACACTCTGACTTCCACTGCAACCACAGAAGGGAAAAAAAATTCCCTCTTAAATGTCACAACCTCTTTGACCTAAAAGCCAGCAGGCTTGCAATTACTTACACTCTCTTTGATTGTGCGAGGTATTGTTAAGTGTTTCATCTCCTATCCCTTCTTGCATCCTTTATTTCTATTTCTTCAATTACATCTCCCTTTCCCGCTGACTTTTTTTTTTTTCCTGCACCAATGAATCAGTAGTTTCCTAAAGCATGGATACTCTCTATGTATAGGATTACACTGCCATTTTTGATAGATTAACTATTAAATCCCTAACTACAATAAGCTATTAACAGTATATCTTGGAAATTTATCTACAATGACAAATAGTAAACACTGACTTGCTTGACAATATTTATTTTGTAGTTGTTTAATTTTATTTACCTAGACAAGGTGGAGAAAGTTTGTCTTGGAAGAACTTTTTAGGATCGTATTTTATATCATACGAGTGAAACCATCAATACACATTACAGATGTTAGAATATTTTATTATTCTTTGAAATTAAGGGAATCTAAGGATAGTGTCACAATCATGTACCTAGTGTAAGCTGTAAAGACCCTGAGTCCTTCCCACACAATGTACATACAAAATTCAACTTAAGTTTGTAGGCACAAATGGTCAGAAAATTTTCTAGAGAATTGAAACTCTCTTTTTCAAGTCTACACAAAACTTGTTCTTAAAAGGAATCTCTCAACCCAGCACCTAAATGAATTAGAAAAAGACAAAAAAAAAAAAAAACTAAAGTCAGCAGAAGGAAGGAAATCATAAAGATCAGAGAGGAAATCAACAAAAATAGAGATTCAAAAAACAATAGAAAACCAAGAGCTGGTTCTTTGAAAAGGTAAACAAAACTGACAAACCTCTGGCTAGACTCACCAAGAAGAGGAGAAAAAAAACCCAAAAAACAAAATAAGAAATGAAAAAGGAGAAGTCACAACTGATATTACAGAAATACAAAAAACCATGAGAGAATACTACGAACAATTATACACCAACAAATTTGACAACCTAGATGAAATGGACAACTTTCTAAAGACTTACACCCTGCCAAAACTGAATCAAGAAGAAATAGGTCAACTGAACAGACCGATCACTAGAAATGAAAATGAGTATGTCATCAAAACACTCCCTACAGGAGTTCCCATAGTGGTGCAGTGGTTAACGAATCTAACTAGGAACCACGAGGTTGCGGGTTTGATCCCTGGCCTTGCTCAATGGGTTAATGATCTGGCATTGCCATGAGCTGTGGTGTAGGTCGCAGACATGGCCTGGATCTGGCATTGCTGTGGCTCTGGCGTAGGCCAGCGGCTACAGCTCCGATTAGACCCCTAGCCTGGGAACCTCCATATGTTGCGAGTGCAGCCCTAAAAAAGAAAAAAAAAAAAAAAG
>PVHT020000079.1:8153714-8172404 GCA_004024745.2 Catagonus wagneri
CCAAAAACAGACAAAGATACCACAAAAGAAAACTATAGGCCAATATCTTTGATGAATATAGATGCAAAAATTCTCAACAAAATTTTAGCCAACCGAATCCAACAACATATAAAAAAGATCATACACCATGACCAGGTGGGATTCATCCCAGGTGCACAAGAATGGTTCAACATATGCAAATTAATCAACATCATACACCACATTAACAAAAGAAAAGTCAAAAACCACATGATCATATCAATAGATGCAGAAAAAGCATTTGACAAAGTCCAACATCCATTAATGATCAAAACTCTTACCAAAGTGGGAATACAGGGAACACTCCTTAACATAATAAAAGCCATTTACAACAAACCAACAGCAAATATAATACTCAATGGAAAAAAGCTGAAAGCCTTCTCACTAAAATCTGGAACAAGATAAGGATGCCCACTCTCACTGCTGTTATTCAACATAGTATTAAGTCCTAGCTACAGCAATCAGAGAAACAAAAGAAATAAAAGGCACCCAAATAGGAAGAGAAGAGGTAAAACTGTCACTGTTTGCAGATGACACGAAAACCCAATGGACTCAACCCCAATATTACTTGAACTGATCAACAAATTCAGCAAAGTAGCAGGATATAACGTTAACCTCCAGAAATCAATCATATTTCTATATACTAACAATGAAATATTAGAAAAGGAATGCAAAAATACAATACCTTTTAAAATTGCACCCCCAAAAATCAAATACCTGGAAATAAACACAAACAAGGAGGTGAAAGACTTATATGCAGAGAACTATAAAACATTAATCAAGGAAATCAAAGAAGATACAAAGAAATGGAAAGATATCCCATGCTCATGGACTTAAAAAATTAATATTGTAAAAATGGCCATACTATGCAAAGCCATCTATAGATTCAATGCAATCCCTATCAGATTACCCATGAGATTCTTCACAGAACTAGAACAAACAATCCAAAAATTAATATGGAACCACAAAAGACCCAGAATCACCAAAGCAATTCTGAGGAACAAAAACCAAGCAGGAGGCATAACTCTCCCAGACTTCAGGCAATATTACAGGGTCACAGTAATGAAGACAGTGTGGTACTGGCACCAAAACAGATATACAAACCAATGGAACAGAATAGAGAACCCAGAAATAAACCCAGACACCTATGGTGAATTAATCTTTGACAAAAGAGGCAAGAACATAAAATGGGAAAAAGACAGTCTTTTCAGTAAGTATTGCTGGGAAACCTGGACAGCTGCATGCAAATCAATGAAACTACAACACACTCTCACATCATGCACAAAAATAAACCCAAAATGGCTTAAAGGCTTAAATATAAGACAAGACACCATTAAACTCCTGGAAGAGAACATTCGCAAAACATTCTCTGACATCAACCTCACAGATATTTTCTCAGGTCAGTCTCCCAAAGTAACAGAAATCAAAGCAAAGATAAACCAATGGGACCTAATCAAGCTAACAAGCTTTTACACAGCAAAGGAAACCAAAAAGACAACTTACAGAATGGGAGAAAATAGTGTCAAATGATGCAACTGACAAGGACTTAAGCTCTAAAATATACAAACAACTCAACAGCAAAAAAGCCAACAACCCAATTGAAAGATGGGCAAAGGACCTGAATAGACATTTCTCCAAAGAAGATATGCAGACTGTCAGCAAGCATATGAAAAAATGCTCAACATCACTGATGATTCGAGAAATGCAAATCAAAACTACCAAGAGATACCACCTCACACAAGTCTGAATGGCCATCATTAACAAGTCCACAAACAACAAATGCTGGAGGGGGTGTGAGAAAAGGGAACCCCTCCTACACTGTTGGTGGGAATGTAAGCTGGTACAACCACTATGGAAAACAGTATGGAGGTACCTTAGAAAATTATACATAGAACTACCATATGACCCAACAATCCCACTCTTGGACATATATCCAGACAAAACTTTCCTTGAAAAAGACACTTGCACACACACATTCATTGCAGCACTATTCACAATAGCAGAGACATGGAAACAACTCAAATATCCATTGACAGATGATTGGATTAGGAAGATGTTGTACATACACACAATGGAATACTACTCAGCCATAAAAAAGAATAAAATAATGCCATTTGCAGCAACATGGATGAAATTAGAGACCCTCATACTGAGTGAAGCAAGTCAGAAAGAGAAAGACAAATACCATACGATATCACTTATATCTGGAACCTAATATACTGCACAAATGCACCTTTCTACAGAAGAAAATCACGGACTTGGAGAACAGACTTGTGTTTGCCAAGGGGAAGGGGGAGGGAGTGGGATGGTATGGGAGTCTGGGGTTAACAGTGTAGACTATTGCCCCTGGGATGGAAAAGCAAGGAGAGCCTGCTGTATAGCACTTCTGACAAATCTATATATGTATGTGTAACTGGGTCACCACGCTGTACAGTTGAAAATTTGACAGAAAACTGTAAACCAGCTATAACGGAAAAATTTTTTTTTAAAAAAAGGAATCTTTCATCTCTTACTCAGTAGCCACCTGTACTGTTTACCATTATCTTATCTGGTAACATCAGACATTGGCCAACAGTAAAATATCTCCCACTCAAATTACTATCCCCCATTCAAAATAACTGAAACTATAGTTAGGACATATGGTTGCTAAGTGTATGTAGGTGGCTACTTTCAGTCTCATGATCTCGGAGTCTGAACAAATGTGTACCCTTATCAAAGGTCTAAACCAGGGCTCTACAATAGAACTTTTAGTGAAAATTGGTTTCCTATATACTATTCCGTAAGATAGCCATGAGCCACATATGACAAAGTACATGAATACTTGAAAGGTGGCTACTGTGACTAAAACACTAACATTTTATAAATAACATATAGAAAGTAAAGTCTTACACACGCACATATATAATATATAATATATATATTTGCTTTTTAGGGCCACACCTATGGCATACAGAGGTTCCCAGGATAGGGGTCAAATCGGAGATGTAGCTGCCAGCCTTTGCCACAGCCACAGCAATGCGGATCCAAGCTGAATCTGCGATCTACACCATACCTCATGGCAACCTCCTTAACCCACTGAGCGAGGCCAGGGATCAAACCCACATCCTCATTGATACTAGTCGGATTCATAACCTGCTGAGCCACAGCAAGAAGTCCTAGACATATACATATTTAAGGCTTTATTTTTTTGGGGGGAAGTTTTATCTTCACAGCAAAACTGAATGGAAGGTACAAAGATTGTCTATATACCTCCTGCCCTCCACACATGTATAACCTCTCCATTATCAATATCCCCCACCAAAGTGGTACATTTGTTACAACTGATAAATTAACACATCAGAATCACCCAAGGTCCATAGTTACATAATGGCTCACTCTGGGTGTTGGACAGTTTACTGATGTGAACAAATGTATAATGACAAGTCCATCATAGCATCATGAAGAACATTTGCACTGCTCTAAAAGGCCTTTGTGTTTCACCTATTAAACCCACTTCCCTTCCCCAAACCTGGGAAACACTGATCTTTTTACTCTCTCCATAGTTTTGCTTTTTCCATAACATCATGCAGTAGGAATCATACACTATGTAACCTTCTTTCACTAAGTAATATGCATCTAAGTTTTCTCCATGTCTTTTCATGACTTGACAGCTCAGTTCATTTTAGTGCTGAATAATATTCCATTGTCTGGATGTACCACAGTTCTTTCATCCATTCACTTGTTGAAAGAAATCTTAGTTGCTTCCAAGTTTGGGCAATTATAAACAAACATGCTATAAACATGTGTGTGCAGGTTTTATGTAGACATGTTTCCAATTTCTTTGGATAAATATCAAGGAGTATGACTGCTGAATCATGTATTAAGAGTATGTTTAGTTTTGTAAGAAAGTGCCAAACTGTCTCCAAGATAATTGCACCATTTTGCATTTCAGTAAGTGAATGAGAGTTCCTGTTGATCCACATCTTAGCTAGCATTTGGTGTTATCAGTGTTCCAGATTCTGTCCATTTTGTTAGGTATGCAGTGGTACCTCATCATTTCAATTTGCATTACTTTGATGACATATGATGTGGAGCATCTTTTCATAGGCTGCTTTGCCATCTGTATATCTACTTTGGTGATGTGTCTAAGGTCTTTGGCCCCTATTTTTTTTTTTAATCTGATTTGTTTTCTTACTGTTGAATGTTAAGACTTCTTTACATATTTTTGAAAATAGTCCTTTATCAGATATGTCTTTTGTTCCCACTTTGTATCTTGTCTTCTGTTCTCTTATTTTGTTTGTTTGTTTTTTAGGGCCATACCCTCAGCAAATGGAGGTTCCCAGGCAGGAGTCCAATCGATCAGAGCTACAGCTGCCGGCCATAGCCACAGCCACAGTCATAGCAACACAAGATTCAAGTCGCATCTGCAGCCTACACTACAGCTCACGGCAAGGCTGGATCCTCAAACTACTGAGGGAGGCCAGGGATCAAACCCACTACCTAAAGGTTCCTAGTCAGATTTGTTTCCACTTCTCCATGACGGGAACTCCTTGTCTTCTGTTCTCTTGACATGGACTTTTCCATGGCAGTTTTTAATTTTAATGAAGTCCAGCTTATCAACTATTTCTTTTATGTGTTGTGCCACTGGTCTTGTATCTAAAAAGTTGCTGACACAGCTGAAGTCATCTAAATTTTCCTGCTATAATTTTTCCTTTCCTAGGAGTTTTACAGTTGCATTTTATATTTACATTAAAATTAACTGATCCATTTTCAGTTAATTTTAGTGAAGACTGTAAGGTCTATATCTAGATTTTTTCTTTGCATGTGAATGCCTAGTTGTTACACTAGTTGCACTGAATTTTGGTTTTTTGTAAAAATGAGTTGACTGTATTTATATGGGTTTATTTCTGGCCTCTGTATTCTGATTCATTGATCTACTTGACTACTCTTTCACCAGTATCACACTATCTTGATAACTATAGCTTTGCAGTAAGTTTTAAATTTAGGTAGTGTTAGTCCTTCAATTTTGTTCTTCTCTTTCAATATTGTGTTGGCTATTCTGGGTCTTTTGCTTCTTCATTTAAACTTGAAAAACAGCTTGTTGATATCCACAAAATAAGTTGCTGGGATTTTAATTGGGATTTCACTGAATCTGCAGATCAAGTTGGGAAGAACTGACATCTTGACAATATTGTAAGTTCTTATTCAAAAACATGAACCATCCATTTATTTAGTTCTCTGATTTCATTCATTACAGTTTGCAGTTTTCCTCATGTAGATCTTATATATATATATACACACACACACACATATATATATACATATATATATATAGAGAGAGAGAGAGACTGTTAGATTTATACCTAGGTATGTCATTTTGCTAATGAATAAGGTGCTGTGTTTTCAATTTCAAGTTCCACTTATTCATTGCTGATATAATCTTAATTTTAATTAATTTAATTTTAAATAACTTCATCTGTCTAGTGACTATCATTTTATACAGCACAAACCTAATCTCTACAAAATATAAGCATGAATTATTCCTTTCTTAGGAATAAATATAAATGTTATTACTATTATGAAAGTGTAATGTTGCACCAAAACATTTACATTGACTTATTTATTTAACATATATGGAATAGAGCAGGCTGTACATGCCGGCTGCCATGCTAAATGCTAAATCTTGCCATTTAGGAGCTCACTGAGGAACTCAAACTAAAAACTACAGCACAATTTCGCTTGCTACTAGAGACATCTGAATAGAGAATTCAGGGTACACAGCATGTAGAATAACCGCAGGAATTTAAAAAATCTCATTGAAGATTTTTATTTAAGCTTGGACATCATGGAAGAATAAATTTAAAAATAAATGCAGGTAGGGGAGAGTGAGGAAGAGGACAAGCATTCCAGAAAAGACCTGAAGTCCTGAAAGTGCTTGGTATCTCTAGGACACAACAAGCTACTCCATATGTGGTATGCAGCTGCAGAGGATGCTGATGCAACGATTTCTTTCCATCATTAGAGTCTTACATAGTAAGTAATAAGTTTGGGTGTCAAGTAGTCACATAGTACATTATATTTCCCCTCATATATTTCATACTTTCTATCAAATACTTTAAAAAAAACCTGCTTCATCAGATGTACAAGTTGTTTATAGCAAGACCATGTCTGCTTTATCCGCCACTGTACTCCACGGCATGTGATAATCAATAAGTATACATTATATGCATAAATGTTTTTGCTTTGCTTTGAGGCCCAATGCCCTTTGGGGTCACATCACCTACTCTATTCCAAGTTATCTCTTTAACTTCTGGTGTTCCACCTCTCGGTCTGCAATAACATTGCCCAACAGTTTGCCTGTTTGGTGGTAAGCACTTAGTAACAGGATTTATTACTGTGTTTTTTGCGTTTTAAATAAAGCTGGGAACTTAACAGAACATTTGTGGTATTGGCTTTGAGTTACCAGAATGAGATACGGCGATGGGAAAGTAACTGAAATAACCATTTTCACTTACTCTATACGGCTTATTTAAAAGGAATATATACGTATAATATACACATTTTTTTAAGTGAAGAGTGAGGTATAAAAGTAAAAGTGATCAAGAAAGGTACTCCAGCGTAAATTATCTACTTTTTACTGATTTCAATGTAGGGAAAAGCAAAACAAATGTGCTCTCCTTTTCTTCCACTCCATCCACAGTCGTATATATTTATTATCTTATGTTTATATTTCTTCATTATTTGCTGGAGCTAATTCTCCTTAAGAGAAAAAGGAAAGGCTCTAGGATACACGAATACAATCCTCAGCATTTATGGTACCGCAATTATTCATATTTGCACAAAAAAAAAAAAAGTAATTACCATAAGTGCAAGGCTTTGAGCCCAAGTAAAAACTATCTTGATTCCCTACACAAACGGGATTGCCCTGCGTTAATTAACAGCTAACTGCAGGCCCTGGCACATCTCCTCCCCGCACCCTCCCCAAATAAAAACCAAAGGGAGGGCAGAAAAAAAGAGAAGTGGTTAATTTGATTATCACTGCGCCAAAACTTTACGGATAATGCTAACAAAGACCTAAAGTAACGCATTACTAACTTGGCTTTCCTGCATCCCATCCGCGGCCAGACACCTCGCAACCTGGGTCTCCACAGTTCTCTCCCGGCTCCCACAGCTTAAAACAAACCTCCCGCGCAGGTGGGCGGGGTTGCGGCTCTTCCGGCCCCGCCCCCGGCGGCGCTGGCCTCGTGCGTTTCGTAGCTGCGTCGGGGAGGAGATTCTTGTCCCTCGGTGCGGCCCGTTCCGCCTCAGCTCCCGAGACCTCTGGGCTGACGTGTCTGTAATTTCTCGGCAGCTCGGCGAGCCGAGATGGCGGACGCTTGGGAAGAGATCAGGCGGTTGGCGGCTGACTTCCAGCGGGCGCAGTTCGCAGAGGCCACGCAGAGGTGCCTGACTCTCCCTCCCCATTTCGGAGTCGAAAATAGCCCCTGGGCGGCCAAACCAAGACCTGAGGCCGCAAAGCCCGGGCCCTGGACCCCGGACCTCCCATCTCCTGTCAGGGTTCCCGCCTCCCTCTGCCTACCCCAGCCTGGATTGCGGTTCCCAGTATAGTTCGCGGCTAGGAAGGCCGAAATCTACTCCCGGGAACTGCCCCCCAGCCGAGCCCCAGCCAGGTGTAAGCGCGGCCCGCCCCCACGATGGCCAGGGCTGCTAACTTGGAGCTGTCTTAAGCGACTCCTCTGGGGTTTACTTGACCATCAGCGAGTCCCTGTGGCGTCATTGCCAGTTATACACTTCCTCACCTAGAAAGAGCTTCAAAGAGAGAGGAACCCCCCAAACAGTACTTTGTAAATACGGTGTTGACTCCTTAAACCTTATGCCTTTTTGTTCACCAGAACAGATGTGCTAGGCCAGAGCGATGGTCTCATCTGTCATTTTTAGGGACTCTTTGGACGCTGACATGTCCTACAAACCCGCTAACTTGTGGGGACTGTGTCTTAAAAAAGTACCCTAACTCTGCCTATTACTGTTACGGAGCATATGAAATGCTAGTAGAACCCTTTTTTATCTGTTGACTGTTTTTTGCTTTGTTCCTTCTGATGCTGAAGACCTTAATCTCTTGATGCTGTGTTCTGTAGTACTGTGAGTAACTAGGACACTTACTTAAGTGCTTGCAGTTGCGGTTGTGGTCTTCCTAGGCCAGGTCTCCTGCCTCAGATCTGTTGTAAGAGTGAGGTAATTATGCATTTAATTTAAAAGAAAGTTTTGTTTAGGGCAGGTTTTTTCCGTACCTAAATTACGTGTCCTCACTTTACCACTCGGATTTAAAGATTAGAAGCAGGCCTTGAAGCAAACTTGAGAAAGCAAACTTGAAATCTGTAATAGAAAGATTTGTAACAGTTACGTACGTGATTAAGTGCATATAAACCTGTTCATGCCCTAGAATGTTTTTTAAAATAAACAGATTTTACAATATAAAACTTAATGCCTTTTTATGCAAACCTTTTCAAAAGCCCATTTTTCTTACATTCTGTTCATTTTATTGAGCACTAAATGTATCAAATGCATTTTTAAAACTTTTGTTTCCCTCAGGTTGTCAGAGCGGAACTGCATTGAGATCGTGAATAAATTGATTGCTCAGAAACAGCTAGAAGTAGTTCACACACTTGATGGGAAGGAATACATTACTCCAGCCCAAATTAGTAAAGAAATGAAAGATGAGCTACATGTTCGAGGTGGTAAGTAATTCCTCAGGTTTTTTTTTCTTTTGGTTGTTTGCAGGGGGGAAAAAATCCTTTAAATCATAAATGATTTGGAGATTATAAAACCCCCTTCTCAATTGTTAATGTGGTGATCAGCCTTTTATAATTTTAATAGGTTTGCGTAAACATGATCATATAATTTAAATAAAGTCAAATATTGTCACTTTACAAAATAGTGTTTTTTATTGAGTTGTGTTCTGTGTGTGACCTAATCAGTTTCTTTTCACAGTTCATGAATTTATTGCATGACTCAGGAGTGGGTACTTAGCTGCCTGTTACCAGGTGATAATTATGAAGGGGGAACAGAGATTTTAAATTAGAGATTGTTGAAAATCAAGGCAGTACTACCATGCTTTCTTTTTAAACTTTAAGTATTTGCAAATTAGGGAACAATTTAATATGGTGCTATATCTGTCAGATTGTAGGGAATGCTATTATAAGGATACAAAAAAAGTTTGTTTCTTCTTAAAAATTGAACAAATTACTGAGAAAATTTGACTCTGTTTGATTAAAATGGATGCAACTGTGAAAACACCCCATTAGGTGTTACTGGATATGTACCCTTGATGTTTGTTTTTTATCTTCCCACATAGACCTAATAAAATATTAACTATAATTTGGAATACTTAACAAATATAATTTTGCTAATAAATGGAAACTTACCAGTTTCAAATAATTTTTAAACATTTATCTGAATTTAGTTGTCAATATCTCTTTGGTCACAGTAGATAAATTGTGAAGGGAGATAAATAACACCCATAGATCTGGACAACTGGCATATCAGGAGATGCTTGTAATTGGCCTGATGCGGTATATGAAACTTTGAAAAAAAATTAGCATCTATACCTTCAGCCATGAAGACTTAGCTAATGGTTTGTATTGAAGACTTTAATTACTGCTTACCTGTGTCCTCTGTAGAGGGAGGACCTTGATGGTCCAAAACATAAATCTGTTGAAATTTCCAGTTTCTGGTTTATATGTACTTAACACATAACTTAAATGAATATCTTTTCTTTAAAGGTCGCGTGAACATTGTTGATCTGCAGCAGGTAAGTTTCAGCTTCTTAAAAGGTTTTGTTTTTATTTTTTAAATTTTTTATTAAACTATAGTTGATTTACAATGTTCTGTGAATTTCTGCTATATAGCAGAGTGACCCAGTCATACATATCTATACATTCTTTTCCACATTATTTTACATCATGTTCCATCACAAGTGATAGGATACAGTTCCCTGTGCTATATAATAGCATCTCATTGCCCATCCATTCTAAATTTAATAGACCAACCCCAAACTCCCAGTCCATCCAACTCTCTCCCCTTCCCTCTTGGCATAGGTCTGTTCTGCATATCTGTGAGTCTGTTTCTGTTTTATAGACAGGTTCATTTGTGCCACATTTTACATTCCTCACATAGGTGATATATGATACTTATCTCTCTCCTTCTGACTTACTTCACTTAAGAATCTCTAGTTGCATCCACATTGCTGCAAATAGCATTATTTCGTCTTTTTTATGTCTGAGTAGTATTCCATTGTGTATATGTACCACGTCTTCTTAATCCATTCATGCATCGATGGGCATTTAAATTACTTCCATGTCTTGGCTTTTGTGAATAGTGCTGCTATGACTATCGGGGTGCATGTATATTTTTTAATTGTATTTTTGTCTGGATATATGCCCAGGAGTGGGATTGCTGGGTCATATGGAAGTTCTATATTAATTTTCTTAGGAAAATTTTCCATAGTGGTTGTACCAATTTACATTCCCATTAATGGTGTAGAAGGGTTCCCTTTTCTCCATACCCTCTCCAGCATTTGTGATTTGTGGATTTACTAATGATAGATATTCTGACTGGTGTGAGGTGGTACCTCATTGTAGTTTTGATTTGCATTTCTCTAATAATTAGTGATGTCAGGCATTTTTTTCACATGCCTGCAGGTGAATCCGTATGTCTTCTTTGGAGAAATGTCTGTTTAGGTCTTCTGTACATTTTTTGATTTTTTTTTTTTTTTACTGTCGAGTTACAACCAGTGGGTTCTAATCAAACTTACAAGCTTTTGTGCAGCAAAGGAAACCATAAAAAAAAAAATAAGAAACAAAAGACAACCTGCAGAATGGGAGAAAATATAGTTGCAAAGGATGCGACCGACAAGGACTTAATCTCCACAATGTTGTTTTGTTTTTATGGCTACATCCACAGCATATGAAATTTCCCAGGGCAGAAATTGAATCTGAGCCCCAGCTGCAACCTGTGCCAGATCCTTTAACCGTCTGTGCTGTGCCTCTGTAGCAGCCAGAGCCACTGCAGTCAGATTCCTAAGCGTTTCTACCATAGTGGGAACTCCTGACTTTATTAGAGTTTTTACTTGATTCTTAAATACTTTGATACTATTAATTTTTTCAGTGTCTTAAGTATTCACTGATACTGGTATCATATTTCATATATTTGTGAAAAATAAGTATATAACCCTCACTGGTACATTTTATGTGCTTAATGAGTTTTTCTTTCTTGGTTGACTTGCTTATTCTTTACAAAATAAACTTATAGTTGTCATTTTATGTAATTAGAGTTTATGTAATTTGGGGATAAAATCAATAGTTTCATGTTTACATGTGAAAAGTAATAAAGAGATAAAAAGTAGAAGATTTTTTAGAAAATACAAATGTATGTGTCATCAGTAGGGTACACTACAATATATACAAGAAACTGGCAAATCTTTTGTGAAATGGTGCCTATTATTTGAAACTGTAGCTTCTTTTTCTTTTTTCTTTTTAGGGCCACACCTGCGGCATATGGAAGTTCTCCGGGTAGGGGTCAAATCGGAGCTACAGTTGCCAGCCTACGCCACAGCAGTGCAGGATCCAAGCTGTGTCTGCAGTCTACACCACAGCTCACGACAACACTGGATCCTTAACCCACTGAGCAAGGGCAGGGATTGAACCCATGTCCTCATGGATACCAGTCGGGTTCGTTACTGCTGAGCCATGATGGAAACTCCATAAAACTGTAGCTTAATACAAAGATTCTTAGCAAGTGAAAGTGTAATATTTCAGAAATGAAAGTAAATAAACAATAAGCATCTTTTTTTATTTGAGACTTTTTATAATATTTCAAATCATTTTGAAATTCACCTAAGAATAAGTTATTTAAAAAGAGTTCTAAATATGTAATTTCAAACTTAAGAAACAGCATGAACTTATCACTAATAGAATTTGTACTTGTTCTTCAGGTAATTAATGTGGATCTGACTCATATTGAAAATAGAATTGGTGACATCATTAAATCAGAAAAACATGTTCAGCTAGTGTTGGGACAACTGATAGATGAGTAAGTACAATATTAAAGGCACTCTGTTGTGTTTCTTTTTTTGTAAGTACATTTATATTTAAATTTAGAACAACTGTGACCACTTCAGCATTTTGTTTAGAACTCTTCTAGAGTCAGTTCTCATTATAAGGATCGTTGTACTTAAAAAGTGCTTAATTGTGTGCAGTACTCAAAAATAATACTTCTACTTTTTTCTATTTTAAAGCAACACAAAACACAATTTTTATAATTTTTCTTATATGGTCTTAACTCTGAATGCAAAATTGTTCCAAAAATGTTAATGAAAATTGCTGCAGAATTTTAATTGTTGAAAACAATTCCAGCATTTGTTATTTGATTAATCTTAAATTTAATTACATTGACAAGAAGAAAATCATTTTCAGAATAAGTGACAATTGGTATTTACCTAAATATACCCTCTTCATTATTTTTGTGGCATACCTTACTTAAACAGAAATTAAACATGAAAGACAGAGGAAAATCATTATTCCTAATTGTTTTTTTCCTGTTTTTAATTTTTTTTAACTATTAGGAACTATTTGGATCGGTTAGCAGAAGAGGTAAATGATAAATTACAAGAAAGTGGTCAGGTAACCATATCAGAACTGTGTAAAACCTATGATCTTCCTGGAAACTTTCTGACACAGGTATTTTTTTCTTAATAGTAAAATGTGTCTTTTCAGACCAGTAACCAAAGCATTTTAATGGGAGGAAAAAAAAAACTAGACTTCTTACCATTATTTGATTTTTTGCAAATGTTTAACTACCGATGTTGTAGCGATATATTTGAGGGGTATTTATACATTGATGGCTCTGATGAGATTGTTTAAAAATGGTTATAATCCTCCTGAGCCTAAACTTAATAGACTTAAGTTCTAAGTTTGCTTTGATGCAATAGCAAGTATACCATAAGTGTATAGGTTTATTTAATGCTTCTCATATCAGCTATACAGAAACTTTACCCAGGATATCTACAGTTCTGATTGCATAGTTAAATTTGAGAAGTAGCTGATGAAGATTATAATTTAGAGGGGTTATTACTGGCCTCTTGTGGGGTAAAGGTCAAGGATGCTGCTAAACATCCTACAGTGCACAGAATATGCCCCCAACAAAGAATTTTCTTCCCCCAAATGTCGATAGTACGAACATCTCTTGATGTCACCTTTTTTCCTCCTCTAAACTATCAGTGTAAGGAATCTCTCATATCCTCTTAATTTTAGGTGCATATGTGAATACTCAAATCATATATCTTGATTCATAATGTAAAAACAATGCTGCCTGAAAATATAGGCTGTTTCCTTGTTTGTTACTTCTTTTTCTTAAAGTGGTTTGACGTTTTAGACTTCAGAAGTCCATTTGGTACAGTGGAAAGGGCAAGGGCTCTGGAGTTAAATAGACCTTAATTTGAAGTCTGTCTCTGCCACTGCATAGTAATTCAGTGTTAAGAAAAAATTATTTCATTTCTTTTGTGCTTCAAGTTACATTTCTGAAAATGGCAATAATTGTCTTTTTCATTGACTTTAGTGAGGTTATATACATAGTATATCTAGTGAAATGGCTGGCATAGTGGAGGTACTCAATGAATTACGGTTTTGTTTTGGGAACAAATAAGGGGAAAGCCAAGTCTTTTTTAGGTATATTTCACTTTAAGAAAGTACAGTTTACAAAAATTTACCAAACCAAATTGCATGAGATTAATTTATAATAAAACAAATTTATTTACCTATTTTAAGAGTGACTTCCCCTAATTGCATCTAAGATATCATTTAGGGTATAGATGTATTTTACAAAACATTTCAGAAGCCTAAGTTCCTAAGCAAATACATGTAAATCACAGAAGGTTAAAAAAAAAATTTAAACACTTTTAAATAAAAGTATCTGAACAGATGCAAATACTTTCTTATAAAATTGTGTTAATGACACATTTTGGAAATATATGTGGTTTCTTAATATTTTTCAGTTTTAATTTTTCTGAGTATCACAGACAGTATTCTAAAAATTCATTAAGAAGTTGTTAAAAAGCATTTTTGTGCTCTTAACAGTATCAGCCAGGCTAACTGGAGTAGATTTAACTTGTCCTGGGGTATGAAATATTGTTCAGACTTATTTCATATGTACTTGATCCTAGTCATGGTGTATAATGGACAAATACTCTGTTGAGATTACCAAGAAATCTGGTTGTTAGTGTAGATCTCTGGACACGGATAACATGATAACTTTTCAGGTCTTATGTATCCCTGGGCCACAGAATCTTGGAATAACATTTATTTCTCTTTATTAGTGTTAGAAGCTCCACATAAGGTCTTCTCTAAGACCCATGTATATGTTTTGGTTATCTATGTTTCAGGCTGCCTGTAAAATTCAGTTCTGATTTCTAGAAAATTGGTTAATCAATCTCTCTTATTTTAGCATAGATATAGGCCTTATTAGCTGAGCCTCTTAACATATCAGCTATTTGACTCATTCAGTTCTTGGCTCTGTCATAAGATTATGCCCAAAGTCTTCATTTTAGCTTATATATCTTACTTCATACTTGCTGAAATTTCTCCATCATATGATTAATGCAACATCAGCACGGAGCATGACTTTAGTAAGACTGTACAAATGTAAATGTGCAATTTTGTTCTTTAGAATTAATAAAAATTTTTATTCATCTTTACCCTTAGGCACTAACTCAGCGACTAGGTAAAATTATTAATGGACACATTGATCTCGATAACAGAGGAGTAATATATACAGAAGCTTTTGTAGCTAGACATAAAGCACGCATCCGTGGGCTGTTCAGTGCTATTACCCGGTAAGCATCTTTTAACGTATATATATTTTTATATTTCTTTGATCGTGGTTTGCTTTTTTTTCTTGACACAAAATCTCAGGACCCTAATTTATTAAACAAATAGAAGAAGAGCTTCTGTGAAATAGGAATAGGGATTCCAGAGCCTTAGAATATATCTGTACTCTCCAACCCCATCTCCTTTCCTTCCCTACCTTCACCACCCTAGCACCTCAGATGCCCTTGTGCAGGCACATACAGTGTCACCCTGGGGTCCTGAAAAGAGCATACAGTTTAAAGTCGAAGTCCTCGGGTCATAGCTCTATGATGTAGTAACCATGTGCCCTTGAGCAGGTAAGTAAGTCACCTAACTTCCTTAAGACTCAGATAGGGCTGGATAACTTTAGAACTTTTATAACTAAATAACATTCTAGAATTCTAATGAAGCAATGTTACTTGCAAATCACTTTAACTTTTCTAAAATAAAAATATTTGAGATGTCTGGGGCCTGCGTGACAAACTCCAGTGTGGAATTAAGAAAACCGCATTCTCAGTTCTCTCCTGTCTCCTATATCATTAAGCTTATCTCTGTGATTTTTGGATCCCACCCGTGTTAAAATATGTCCAGATTTCTCCCATTTTAAAGCAATCAAATATCTTTCAACCCCATATTCCACTCCCTCTACCATCTTGTTTATTCCTTTCCTTAAAGAGAACTTTCTTGAATTGATGCCTACAGTTACTGTCTCAGTTTTCTTACCTTCTGTCACTTCTTAACTCACCCATCTGGCTTCTGCCACTTACATAGCAATGATCTCAGTGTCATTAAATCTAATGGGTATTTTCTGTCCTTGTTTTACTTGACTTTGCAGCAGTATTTAAGTACTGTTTCATCTTCCTTCTTGAAACATTCTCATCCTTTTTTTTTTTTTTAAAATACCACAGTTTACTGGTGTCTTCTTAACCTCTTTTGGCTGTACCTTATAAGTACCTTTTCTGGCTATTTCTCCTTTCCCTAGCCTTTTAAGTTTTGTTTCAGACCATCATCTCAGTCCTTTCTTTTTTTTTTTAATCTCACATCTACAGAGAAAAGTTGTAAGAGAACCTTTTTTTTTTTCTGCCCATTTGAGAGAAAGTGACTGACATGATGTCTCAAACCACAAATACTTTAATCTCTTCTTCCTACGAACAAGGGCAATGTCCTGTAGAACTATAATACTACTATCCAGTCCTTGGATCCCATTCATGTTTTACCAATTTTTCCAGTACTAGGCTTTATTGAGAAAAGATCTAGGTCAGAACCATGTGTTGCCTTTAATTGTCCTTTCTCCTTAGTCACCTTCAATCTGGAATACTTAACCTGGTTTTTTGTTGACTTCCATGATCTTGACACTTTTGAAGATTGCGGATCAGTCGTTTTGTAGAATATTCAGTTTTTCTTTTCTGCTGTTTTTTCATGCTGGTATTCAGGTTATGCATCTTTGGCAGGAATATCACAAAAGTGATTCTGTCATCTTGTTATTGAACCCTATCAGGTAGCACACAGTTTAGATTTTTCCAGTTACTGATGATGTGCATTGTAACTTCTTTAATAAGGAGATATGTGATAGGTTTTTTTGTTTGTTTGATGTTTTGCTTTTGAGGGCTTCTCCCATGTCATATGGAGATTCCCAGGCTACGGGTCCAGTCGGAGCTGTTGCTGCCAGCCTGTGCCACAGCCACAGCAACGCAGGATCCGAGCCACATCTGCGACCTACACCACAGCTCAAGGCAATGCCGGATCCTTAACCCACTGAGCAAGACCAGGGATTGAACCCGCAACCTCGTGGTTTCTAGTCGGATTCATTTCCACTGCACCACGACGGGAACTCCTATGATAGGCTTTTTATAAAGCTGCTTGTTGTGTGTGTGTGTGTGTATTTTAGGGTCACACCTGCAGCATATGGAGGTTACCAGGCTAGGGGTTAAATTGGAGCTGCAGCTGTTGGGTTCGTTAACCACTGAACCACGAAGGGAACTCTTATTTTCTCTTTATATTTAAGTATTTGTCAGGAGGGCAGTTTGAGACAATGTGAGTTTTCATAAAATTTGCAATGTATTCATTTTTTAAATCGCTGTGAATTTAGGGTTTCCAGTCATTGTCAGTGGATTATAATTTACTTTTATCATTATTTAGATTTTCAAATTGGCTTGATTTAGCTAGGAGCGGGACCTTCAGGCTGGCTCCTGTGTCCTTTTGGCATATCCCCATCATTCTTACAACACCAAGTTCCAGCCTTGATTCATACTTTGCCTGCACCAACGTTGGAACCAGCCATTTCTCCAAGAAGCCCTGGTTCCTCTTAGTAGTGTGTAGTATTTAGAAACCAGGATCTAGACACTAAATTGCTTATTGCTATTAGATTTTTCCTGCTCCCAAGCCCTCTCAGCAAATAGCTAAGGGATGCACATACACACATGAATACACCCCCCCTCTGTATCTGTATTTCTGTATCTTTATCTTTGTGTATCAAAAACCATGAGCTCACTTTGAGACCTACAATTCCCTTTCAACATCATACATTTTTTCTTTTTCTATAATTTCCATAATTATAACTCCCTTCTCTGACCGTGAGAAACCTAGCTCCCATTATCCTTAATGTAGTTACTTATTTGAATAATTCCCTTTTTTGCGATTAATCTCCCATTGCTGCCATAGCTCTCTTCCCTGTGTGGCTGCCCTCATTACTCCACATAAGCTCTGACAGCTTGTAGAGATCACCCTCCTAACACAAGAAATAAGTAACTGTACTTTTATTTGTGGGAGAGGAAATGAGCAGCTGAATGGTAGAAATGAAAGGGGACTCAGTTTTGTAAATTTTTGTACCCTGTACATGTACTTATTAGTCAAAAAGAAATACTAACAAATATTTATTCTTTTTCTGTGACTAATTATTAGTGGTGAGTGTAGTTACCAGGTTCAGCAAATAATATTTTTTTGACTCGTAGTAGCCCTGAGTTTCTCAGAAGCAATTTTTTGGGTGATAGAAAAGTTTTAAAACTGGATTATAGTGTTCATCACTCAACTCTATAAATTTATTAAGGTAATTGAACTGTACATTTAGGATTGTGTAGATTTATGATATGTAAGTTATACCTCATTAAAGCTGTGGGTTTTTTTTAAAGAAATGTGTATAGTCATTACAGAAAATATTAATATGGAGTTCCTGTTGTGTCTCAGTGGGTTAAGAACCCGACTAGTATCCATGAGGGTTTGGGTTCAGTCCCTGGGCTCACACAGTGGGTTAAGGATCCTGCATTGCCTCAAGCTGCGACATGGGTCACATATGTGGCTCAGATCCCATGTTGCTGTGGCTGTGATATAGGCCAGCCGCTTCAGCTCCAATTCGACCCCTAGCTCAGGAACTTACATATGCCACAGGTGTGGCCAAAAAAAAAAAAAGGAAGGAAGGAAAAGAAAAGAAAGAGAAAATGGTAATAAGCAAAAGAGTATTTAAATTGGATCTCTTCCAGTCATATACCTTAACTGTAATACATCATTCCATATTCCTTTTAATATGTGTATGATCTCATTTTTCTTCAAAAATAGAATCAAATAACATTCACTGACTTCTCAGGTGGGGAAAGAGCCTTCCAGACAGAAATAATAGGATGAATAAAAAATAAACATAAAGGGCAAGGCAAATAGTTAAGAATTGTTAAGTTTGAGGTGAAATTTTGGTGGGAAAATAAATTGATCCCAGATTGGGACGACCTGTCAGTTACCTAGTATTTCAGTAGCATAATTCTGATTAAGGATGTAAAATTTGGTACTTCTTTTTTTTTTTTTTTTT
>PVHT020000079.1:8188122-8205659 GCA_004024745.2 Catagonus wagneri
ACACTAGATGGATCAAAAATAATATTGCTGTGATTTATGTCAAAAAATGTTTTGTCTATTTTTCTCTAGGAGTTTTATAGCATCAAGTCTAACATTTAGGTCTTCCATTTTGATTTTATTTTAGTGCATGGTGTTAGTGTTCTAATTTCATTCTTTTACATGTAGCTGTCTAGTTTTCCCAACACCACTTAATGAGACTGTTTTTCCTCCATTGTATATTCCTGCCTCCTTCATCATAGATTAATTGACTTTATATACATGAGTTCATTTCAGGGCTTTTTATCCTAGTCCACTGATTTTATGCTAGTAGCATACTATTTTGATGACTGTAGCTTTATAGTTAGTTTGAAATCAGAGAGCTTGATTCCTCCAGCTCCATTTTTGTTTCTCAGGATTGCTTTGGCTATTCAGGGTCTTTTGCATTTCCATTCAAATTGTAAGATTCTTTGTTCGAGTTCTGTGAAAAATGCCATTGGTAATTTCATAGGAATTGCATGGAATCCATAGATGGCCTTGGGTAGTATGACCATTTTGATAATATTGATTCTTCCAATCTGAGAGCATGGTACAGCTTTCCATCTGTTTGTGTCATCTTTGATTTCTTTTCATCAGCATCTTATAGTTTTCAGAGTACAGATCTGAGTCAGTTCTCTCCCTGAGTCTGATCCCCAGAGCCCGAGTTTTAGTTCCCTCTTCGCACCAACAGTTGGTCGTCTTGGGCTGGGAAGGGCAGGTGGTAGTACTGACCATTTGTGCAGGACTGTTTCCATTTTAATTACTTCAAGTCAATTCCTGTGTTCTCCTCCAAGATTCTAAAGTTCCACCTGTGTTCCAGCTGGTTTCACCAGTGTGTATGGAGGGGTTCTTCCCAGTGTAAAGGAACTTTTCTCCTTTCCCAGCTCCCTCCTGGGGGTGCAGGTCCCATCCCCCTTTCTTTCTCATTTTTTTCTCTTTAGCTTTCGTCTTCTTTCTTTTATCCTACCCAGTTACATGAAGATTTGCTTTATCTATCAGAATTCTGAAGTCTTTTGCCAGTGTTCAGCAAATTTTCTGTGAAACGTTCACTTATAGATATATTTTTTATGTATTTATGGGAATAGATGAGCTTCTTGTCCTACTACTTCACCATCTTCTCCCTCCTTTGTCTTTCATTTCTATTAAGTTTTTTTATTAATGTATACCTGATTTACAGTGGTGTGCTACTTTCTACAGTAGAGCAAAGTGACCAGTCATACACATATATGTATGTATGTATGTGTATATATGTGTGTATGTATTTATGTATATATACACACACACATTCTCTTCCTTATCTTCCTCATGGTTTATTCCAAGAGACTGGATATAGTTCCCTGTGCTATACAGCAGCACCTTATTGTCTATCCATTCTAAATATCATAGTTTGCATCTGTTAATCCCAAACTCCCAGTTCATCCCACCCTCACTGCCCTACCCCTTGACAACCACAGGTTTGTTCTCCATGTCCCTGAGTCTGTTTCTGTTTTGTAGATAGGTTCATTTGGATTCATTCATATTTTGGGTTCCACTTGTAAGTGATATGGTATTTGTCTTTCCCTTTCTTACTTACTTCACTTAGTATGATCATTTCTAGTTGAATCCATGTTGCTGCAAATGGCGTTATTTCATTCCTTTTTTTTTCATGGCTGGATAGTATTAGATTGTATATAATGAACTGCATCTTCTTAATCCATTTATCTGTTGATGGACATTTGGATTGCTTCTATGGCTTGGCTGTTGTGAGTAGTGCTGCTATGAATATTCAGGTGCATATATTTTATCGAGTCGTAGTTTGTCTGGATATATGCCCAGGAGGGGGACTGCTGGGTAGTTGGGGTAGTTCTACTTCTAATTTTCTGAGGAAGCCCCACTGATTTCCGTAGTGGTTGTACCAATTTACATGCCTACCAGCAGTGCAGGAGCATGCCTTTTTCTCCACACCCTCTCCAGCATTTGTTATTTGTAGACTTCTTAAAGATGGCCATTCTGACCAGTGTGAGGTGGTACTTCATTGTAGTTTTGATTTGCATTTCTCTAATAACTGGTGATGTTGAGCATCTCTTCATGTGCCTGCTGGTCATCCTTATGTCTTTCTGTGGAGAGAAATGTCCGTTTAGGTCTTCTGCCCATTTTTTGATTGGGTTGTTTGGTTTTTCTTGTGTTGTTGTTGCTGTTCTTGAGTTTTATGAGTTCTCTGTATATTTTGGAAATTAAGCCCTGTCCTTGCCTTGTTTGCAACTGTATTTTCCCATTCTGTAGGTTGTCTTTTTTTTTTTTTTAATGGTTTCCTTTGCTGTGTTAAAGATTGTAAGTTTGATTAGGTCTCATTTATTTTTGTTATTACTTCTGTTTCCTTGTGAGACTAACGTAAGAAAACATTTGTATGGTTTATGTCAGAGAATGTTTTGCCTATATTCTCTTCTAAGAGTTTGATGGTGTCATGTCTTATGTTTAAGTCTTTAAGCCTTTTTAAGTTTATGTGCATGGCGTGAAGGTGTATTCTAGTTTCGTTGATTTACATGTGTCTGTCCAGTTTTCCCAGCACCACTTGCTGAAGAGACTTTTTCCCATTTTATATTCTTGTCTCTTTTGTTGAAAATTAATTGACAGTAGGTGTCTGGCTCTCTATTCTGTTCACTTAGTCTGTATGTCTGTTTCTGTACCAGTACAACACTGTCTTGATGACTGTAGCTTTGTAATAGTGTTTGAAGTCCGAGAGAGTTATTCCTGCTGCTTTTTTTTTTTCTCTCTCAAGATTGCTTTGACAATTTTAGGTCTTTTATGGTTCCATATAAATTTTTGAATTATTTGTTCTAGTTATATGAAAAATTTCATGGGTAATTTGATAGTGGTCACATTAAATCTGTAGATTATTTGGGTAGTTTGGCTATTTTAATTTTTTCCAATCCAATTGCATAGTATATTGTTCCATTTCTTTGAATCCTCTTTAATTTCCTTGATTATTGTTTTATAGTATACAGCATATAAGTCTTTCACCTCCTTGGTCGGGTTTATTCCTAGGTATTTAGTTTTGGTGTGATTTTAAAAGATATTTTTTATATTCCATTTCTAATATTTCACTGTTAATATACAGATATTCAACTAATTTCTGAATGTTAATCTTGTATCTTCCTACTTTGCTGAATTTTCTGCCACTTCCACTTGCATGAAATATCTTTTTCCATCCCCTCACACTCAATATATGTGTGTCCTTTGCCCTAACCTGGGTCTCTTGTAGACATCATGCTGTGGGCTCTTGTTTTATTATCCCATCTGCCACTATTTCTTTGATTGGAGCATTTAATCCATTGACATTTAAAGTAATTATTAATATGTATTTACTGCCAGCTTAAACCTTGTTTTGCAGTTGGTTTTGTTTTCTTTGTTCCTCTCTCACTCTCTTCCTTTTGTGGTTTGATGGTTTGCTTTGATATTACGCTTAAATTCTCCTCTTTTTGGGTTTTGTGAATCTGTTGTTTGTTTTTGATTTTTGGTTGCCCTGTTTTTTTGTTCGGTTGGTTTTGTTGTTGTTCTTTTTTGCTTTTTAGGACTGCACCTACGGCACATGGAAGTTCCCAGGCTAGGGGTCTATTGGAGCTGCAGCTGCCAATCTATGCCACAGCCACAGCAATGCAGATTACAGCTCACAGCAGTACCGGATCCTAATCCACTGAGTAAGACCAGGTATTGAACCTGCATCCTCATGGATACTAGTTTGGTTAGTACCCTGCTGAGCCACAATGGGAACTCCCAAGGTTAACCTGTTTTTTAAGTGTGTTAACCCATTACAATAACTAGTTCCTTTAGCCTGGTAGTCATACAAGCTCAAACACATTCTTACGAAAAAATGACACCTACATTTTCTTACTGCCTTCATGTTTTATTATTTTGATGTCCTCTTTTACATTTTCATGCTTATCCTTTCTTTGTTCATTGTTCTTTGCTTCTCACAAAATCTTTCTGATTTTTTTTTAAATCTCCATAGTGGTTTAAGTGATTTACCTTCCTATTGTGATTTTTCTCTTATAAAGTCTTGCTTCTTTTCTAATTTAGAGAAGACCTTTTAATATTTCCGTTAGGATAGATTTAGTATTGTTGTTTCTTTTAAGTTTTGTCTTGTCTGAGAAATTCCTTGTCTTATGTTCTATTCTACATGATAATCCTGCTGGATAGAGTATCCCAGATTGCAAGGTTTTCCCTTTCAGCCTTTGAATATATCTTGCCATTGCCTTCTGACCTGCAATGTTTCTATAGAGTAATCAGCTGATATCCTTATGAGGGTTTTCTTATAACGAACATTTTGTTTTCTCTTGCTGCCTTTAAAATCTTCTTTTTAACTTTTGCCATTTTAATTATGTCTTGGTGTACTTTTGTTTTTGTTCATCTTGTTTGGGATTCCCTGTGCTTCCTGTATGTGGATATCTGTTTTTTTCTTTAGATTTGGGGAATTTTCGGCCATAATTTATTGAAATACATTTTCAGTCCCCTTTTCTCTTCCCCTGCTGATATTATATTAGGTGCAGAGTGGCATGCTTTATATTATCACATAAAACTCATATTGCTTTTTTTTTTTATTTGGCTTTCTATCTGCTGTACCTGATTGGGTGATTTCCACTATTCTATCTTTTAAGTCACTTAGGGGTTCCTCTATATTATTCATTCTGCTGTTAATTGCCTTTAGCCCAGCTTTCATCTTGGCAAATGAATTTTCTAATTTTTTTTACTCTTCCTTGTACTCTGTAGTTCCTTTGTAAAATAATCTGTATTAACATTGATAGGTGTTCTTAATTCCTTCAATATTTTCTTTAGCTCCTCTTTGAACTCAGGGTCTGGTAGACTAGAGAGGTCCGTTTCATTGTTCTTTCAGGGGATTTTTCTTTTTCTTTTAACTGTGAATGGTTCCTCTCCTTCCTTTTACTCTATTTCTCAGACTCTGGATTTAGGACAGAAAGTTATCTACTGTAGTCATCAAGGGCTGTTTTTATTTGGGAGCATCCCTGTGTAGCCTCTGTAAGTCTAATATGTTTGGTATGAGGGCTCTTTTTAATATGGATGTCTGCCGTGACTTTCTTCCAGGAGTGCTTAGCTCTCACCCACTTTTTAGGGGGTGTGATGGGTGTTGTGGTTACCAGAACCTGAGCTAGATGTTGAGTGAAGCCTTATCCTGGCTCTGTGGTTGTAACAGCCCTGTCAGGGGCAGGATCTGCTCCCCATTGTTGTGGTAGAAGCCCCCAGATTCATTTTTGAGCTCCATGTGAGTTTGGTGGGACTGCAGTGCTTCTGCTGGTAGAACATCCTCTCGGTATTCCTCTGCAGGAGCTGTCCACTGGGGGAGTACATTCTGTGCTGTCACCTATCACCTGTAAGTGGGCTCACCAAGTGCATTGTTATTGGCACTGTCCTTGGCCCTGCCTCAACTATGGGAATGCAGGCAGTTGGCCTTCATGACCCTCAGGTGCTTTGTTCACAAAGCCACTAGTGCAAATCTATCAGTGTAAATCAACTTAACTCAGGCATCAAGACTGCCTTAGTTACATACCTGGACCTGCCTTGGGAGCTATGGAATCAGCCTAGACCCTATCCCTGCTTCAATGTGCATGCACCTGTAAATCCCATAGCTGTTAATACCAGACCTGCCCTAGCCACGGGAACACCAGTAATCTGCTCAGATGTCCACAGGTACAAAGCTTACAAAGCTAGTAAATCTGTAGTTCTGTTAGCCACTGGGACATGGCTCAGATTTCAGCTCTACCTCTGAAGTCTTGGGGCTCCTGGAGTTTGGCTCAGATTTCAGCCCTACCTCCCATGTAGAAAACCTACTGGTGCTTGCATGTTCTCAGGGCCTGTAGAGATGGAACCATGCCTGCTGTAAGCACACACAGAATGAGGATGCTCTGGCGGGATCCCTCCCATCCCTTTGATAACAAGTGTGAGCACTGGGGCTTCTGTAGCAGACCTGGACTCAGTCCTGCATATACCCTGCTTGCAGCCAGGAGCACACTCCAGCGCCCTCAGGCTATCTCTGCACAACCAACCCTAGTCCTGTCCCCAAGTCTGTCCACTGAAACCTGAGTTTCAGCACCCAGCCAGTGCATGCACTAGCAGATGCACTTCTCAGGCTGGGGAGTGCAGCCAGATGGTCGGGCTGGCTGTGCTGGTCTCTCTGTTCTGCCTGTCACAAGTTGGTTGCCTCACTCTCCTCTGAGCCTCTGAAGCTGCCTTTCTATCCTGGATGTTTCCCAGTTAGTGAAGGAGGCAGGGTAAAGGAACATTTCCTCTTTCAGAGCTCTCTCTCAGGGGCACAGGTCCTGTCCCAATTTCTTACCTTTTTTTTTTCCTTTCTTGTCCACCCCCTTACATGTTGATGCTTCTTACAACTTTGTGTGAGATCTTCTGCCTACATTCATTCAATAGGTAGTCCATGAGAACTGTTCCACATGTAGATGTGTTTTTGATGTATATGTGGAAGGAAGTGAGCTACATGTCCTTCTGTTCTGCATTCTTGATCTCTGGTGCAATTTTTGCCTTCACTTTTTTCTTCTAAATTAATGTGTCTTTCATTAACTAATCATCCTGGTTTTGTTTTTTTAATTCATAAATATATATCATTCTATAATAAATAAAGGGTTTTGTTTTGTTTCTTTTTCATAAAGGCCTACAGCAGTGAATTCTTTGATTTCAAAATATGGATTTCAGGAGCAACTTCTTTATTGTGAGTTTGGCTGAAATTATGTATCAGTTAATTAGCTGTTGAATAGCCTTAATGTGAAACTTAACAAATTTTAATGTTTTTATCTCTTTTAATATTAAAACTTATATGACTTAAGTATTTCTGATTGAGAAGTTTCTGTATACCAATTTTCATGTATGTGTCTTACCTGAAATACCCAACCAAACATTTATGTTGGGGTACTGCAAAATGAGTGGAATTAAAAAAAATTATGTGTGTATGAAGATATACTTTTATCATATAGAGACCTAAAATTTTAGGATTAGAAATGATTTTCATTTTGTTTCCTAGAGATTTTTACTACATTTTCTTATGAAAGTAAAGTGCTTAGCTAAAATTTTTACAAAAAGTTTTTAGCATTACAAATAAATTCTTTAGCATTCAGTTTTTTTGTTGTTTTTAAAGCTTTGTTAGAATTTTTTTTTTTTTTTTGGCTGCTTCATGGCATATGGAATTCCCAGGCCAAGGATCAGATCCAAGCTGCATTTGTGACCTAAATTGCAGCTGCCACAGTAGCCAGTCCTTTAACCCATTGTGTCCATCCAGGAATTGAACCTGTGTACTGGTGCTTCAGAGACACCACCAGTCCTGTGGTGCCACAGCAGGAACTCCTGCTCAAATAATTTTGAAAAGCAGTGACTTAATCTGTTGACTCAGGTATCTGTGCAAATATAAGAATTAAAATGAATAGTGGAAAAAAGTTCAAATACAGAAGCAAAAATTAATTTTTATTCACTGTACTTTTCAGAATATGGAGCTAAATTTAAGTTTTTTAAGACAAATTTAAAATCAAAATGTGATGGTTTGGGAATCTACATAATTGGGAGTTGGAATTTCATTATAGTAGTAAAGTTTTTCAACTAATTGATAATTTGATAACTGAATTTAGCTTGGATTTATGTTGTATGGTCACACAAAATTTAAAATTATGTGTTGTAGTCTTGAGTTATCTAGACTTTTCTGATGTACTCTAATTTACTTAGCATTGAAATTTGGAAACTCATATGTAAATTAATTTTTATTTATGTTAAATTAAGGCTAATTTTCCTAAATCATTCTTGCTGCTAGACACCTTTTGAATATTTTTGTTGGTTTGCTTAGAAATAACTCCTTCCTGTCTTCTTTTTTAAGGAATTTTGATACTTAAAACAACAATCAAATGTTACAGTTTAAACAAAAGGCATAAATTCGGTGATTAATGGCAGCACAATCCAGTTTTCAGACTGGCATCAATCAGACCTTTGATTTTGATGATAGTGATGATGGTGGTGGTGGTTGTCACAGTGGTGGTGATATTTAGTTAATATTTTTGAAAGTTTATTATATGCAAGCTAATGTTCTAAGCACTTTACTTGAATACAACAGCCCTGTGAAATAGGGATCATTATTATCCCCTATTTCACGGATGAGAAAATGGAGCCATAAGTAAAATGAAACACTTGCCCAGTGTTTGTCAGCTAGTAGGTAGCAGAGTTGAGATTTGATCTTAGGCTCTCTGGGTCCAGATACATCCTGTTAACCATGGTGTTATACTTCTGTTACAGGTAGGGTTAAATGTGTTGCTTCAGTTTAAACAGTGGAAATGAAATAATTTATACAAATTTTCATGGCTTTATTTTACACTGTTGATTCTAGTAGTATCCAGGTATCCTGATTTTTTTCTAATTATGAGAAATTTGAACTTGGTAACGCTAGTGATTGTGTATTATCTATTCTCAAAGTGTGTAGTCATCTGCTTTTAATCATGAGATAAATGATGGCATTTCTTCTGAAATTACTCAGACTGAAAAAATTCAACAGTAATATTAACTAGTTTGAATTATAAGTTCAGCATCTTTAGCTAGTTTTTAGAATTTCCTGAATTTGTGACCTGAGTATTCTCAAAAATGACAGGAAAGTTTTGTCTAAAATATGGTGTCTTTAGTATGCAATTTAAGTTTTAAATTACTTTTTTTAAGGGTGAGAATAACTGAATTGTGAAATAATAAAGTGTATTACTTTTGAGATTTTTTTTACCTGCTCTGATTTCTTGCTGTTTGTTTGGTTTCCTTTTAAGCTGTTCTTGAGGAACTTGTAAATAGTGGACGCTTACGAGGCACCGTGGTTGGTGGAAGACAGGATAAAGCAGTGTTTGTCCCTGACATTTACTCCAGAACACAAAGTACTTGGGTAGATTCTTTTTTCAAGCAGAATGGTTATCTAGGTAAATTTTTTTTAACTAAAACTCATTTGTAATACTAAACACATTCCTAGAAAGATTGTATTAGCCCTGGGAATATACATATACTTTATTGTTGCTAGTAGATTGCAGTGGTTCTCTTTGAGTAAAAAAGTAGTCAACACTGCAGGTTTCTGTAGTTCATGTAACTGAGTTTAATTCCATAGTTATTGAACTGTACTATAATGTAGAAAGGTCAAAAGCTGGTAGTAAATTGTTATCAGCCTTCCAGTAATGTGATACTATACATATATATATATACTTCAAGTACTTTTAATTCATAAAAATGAATTATATATCTTATATCCTATGACTTACACAATTGCCTGGTTGTTCTGTTTGTTTTTTAGTTACATAATCTTAGAAATATTTTTTTGGCTGTCAGTTTTATAATGTTTCTATTAGTTATCTGCTACTTCAGAAACATTGAAATTATTCTAAATATTTCTGAGATTTTGTCATTTGGATAAAGTATATATATTAAATTTAATCATTGAAACAATTAGCGTGTGTGTGTGTGATTGATGACTTGGATCAATTTCATAACCAAGTCAAACTATGTAAGAGATCAGTTACCTATAAATAAGTAAACCTGTAAGTCATTAGCATTCGGTTAAAATGTGCTAGAATGAATACTAGGCTTACCTTATGTTTCCTTAACTTTCTTTATTGTACCTTTTCAGTTTCTTCAACCAAGGACTTGAATTAGAATTTTGCTGTTAATTCCCTTAAATATAATTCTTTAGGGCCAGAGAGAGGATGGTAGATATCTCCAGTAACTTTAATGGCTGCAAATTAAAGTCTTAAGTTTGTAGTTTTGTTATATGCTGAATCTTTTACTAGTTTAAATTAGACTAGAGAATTGCTTTGTCCTCATTTGATGAAACATTTGAGAAATAGATTCCATTTCTTTAGATAACTGTAATAAACAAAATGAATTTGTTTTTTTTTCACTACTTCAACCATTGCATTCCTTTACCCCCATTTCTACTTTTATTACTCTTTAGTCCTCATGTTTCCCTTTGTCCCCTTGATTGGAGAGAAGTGACATAGCTGGATTAATGAAGTACTTGAACGAATTTTTCTGCAAATATGTTTAATAATAAAAATTTGTTAAGGTAACATAACCAGGGAATAAACTGTGGTACCCTTCTATACTTTATTCTTATGAAAGCTATATTAGAATACAGTGCATTCCCAAAGAATACATTTTGGTAGAACTTAATTTCTAAGATTTCTAAATGGTGTGAATGATTGACAGTTCTGTTCCAACTTTGTGATGTATTTATAGAATTTGATGCTTTGTCCAGACTTGGAATCCCAGATGCTGTGAGTTACATAAAGAAAAGATATAAGACTCTACAGCTCCTGTTTTTGAAAGCAGCTTGTATTGGTCAAGGACTTGTGGATCAGGTGGAAGCGTCAGTAGAGGAAGCCATCAGCTCTGGAACATGGGTTGATATTGCAGTATGTTTTATCTTTCTCTTCTTAATTTTTTCTTTAAACCGGTGGCAACTGATATTTCACTAGTATATGACCATTTTAAGAATTAGGGTACATAAAAATAGTCATAGCTTTAGGGCTAAATCGTAGCAATCATTGTTATAACAAAAATAATTATTATTTTATGCTTGAAGACTTCCTAGCTTTTGAAGAAGGGTGACCTTTTATATATGGATCATCAACATCCAGAAATCTGTGAATCTCAAAACAAACACACCTGCATATAACACTTACATCAAACCTGCCACCCAGAAATTGGTGAGATTTCCTACAGTCTCATCCAAGCATTTGCAGCTTTGCTGGTATCAGGCAGCAAGTGTCATTTATTTATTTCTTATCCATTAATCTCTGTTAATGTGTTAACACAAGCTTCTTTAGCCCCGATAGTGTTTTACTTCAGGATTGACCAGTCTTTATTATGCCAAAAAAGATAAGCGCAGGTGAGGAAAAAGAGCCAGAAGCCCATCCATTATTTATTAGTCAGGGCCCAGACTTTGTCAAGTGGAAAGGACCTTGTCTTGGATACACAGAGATTGTTTTGGATTTACCAGAGATTCCAGGTGTGTTCTTTTATTCATTCAACAAATTTTATTAAGTACTTTCTGTGTGCCAGGCACAACTTTACCTGCTGGGTATGTTGTGTGCAGACAACTTTCTAGCCCTTTGGGAGGGGTCCTTAGGGGTGGGTGGGTGTCAATGGAAATAATTTCAGAGAGTAGAAAGAGCTAAGAAGAAATGTGTTTTAGATGTGGAGTTATCAGGACTTGAAGATGAATTGTTGTGAGTTTATGAGAGAAATTAACTTACTTGTAGGTTTGGGACCTGGTAAGCAAAATGAAAAGTAGTTCTGTTAATTGACATGAAAGGACGATGGGAAAGAGAAAATGGGAGTCTGTGGGCAGGAGATGTAAATCCACGTTGCCCTGAACAGGATATATTAAAATGTGAGATGCCTGTTAGATATCAGAGTTGGGGAGGTTAGGGAAGCAGTAGGATATGTGATTTCAGAGTTCAGGTTAATGAGAAAAGCCAAAATATAATTTGGGAAGCTGTCAGCATATAGATGGTTCTGAAACCCAGTAGACTTAATGACATCACTTAGGAAGAGCATATTATATATAACAAATGGTATATCTGTATTATACTGCATTTATGCTTTGTTTTCATCTTGTTTGTCATTCAGCCTCTGTTACCCAGTTCCTTGTCAGTTGAAGATGCTGCAATACTGCTTCAACACCTGTTGAGAGCACTCAACAAACAGACTTCAGCTGTAGTCTTTAGCGATACTGTTGTAGTCAGCGAAAAATTTATAAATGACTGTACAGAATTGTTCAGTGAACTGATGCACCAAAAAGCTGAAAAGGTATGTGATATTTTCTTTCATCTACAATTTTAACAATATTTTTACATTAGAATCATCTGATGACTTGAAAAATGAGGTAAGCGTTATACCCAGAACTGAACACTGTGCTTCTTACATTCTTTTCCTTCAGTGTATCATTTCTTTTTATTTTCTCTCCTGGATTTGTTTTTCTCCTTCATTCCCATCAGATATACAGATTAGAATTTAGGAAGCTGATTTTATGAATTGAAATCTTATAAAAGAAGTTACGCATTTCACAGTGAAGTCACCTGAGGGTATTGGTCCAACATTTAAAATTATTAAAGTGATACCTGTGGTATATGTATAAGTATATAGTAATATTTATCAATCAATACACAGTATATTTACTGAATCTAGCAGAGCTTTATTAATTTTACCTATTTGGGGTATTCCAACATGATAACTTACTGAGGAAAGAAATTGTTACTATCAAAATTGATTAGTTCCTCTGAGGAACTGCTTAGAAGTTTTCAGAGATAGAGGTCATGCCAGGGCTGCTTTAATGACTGTCCAGTTAATGTTTCTAGTTAACACCACCATCTACTTACAAAGCCTGCTCACAAATAAATAGAACAAGCCCATTTATCTTGGTGACACTTAATAAATTCATGAGGGCTTATTAAATATATAAATAATTTGTATTTATCTGTAGTCCTTTTACACTCCTTTATAATCTAAAAAAATGAGATAAAATTCTACATTTGACCTGCAAGGCAGCAGAGAGGAGTAAAAAGTACACAGAATTGGTTTCAGTAAACCTGAATTCTAATTTCAACTTGCTTACTCTCTGTCGGCTTTGACAAATAGACCTCTAGTTGCCTCATCTACAGAGAAAAAGATAGTGATGTCTACTCTCATAAGGATAACTGTAAACTGAGGAGCAGTGTAAATAAAATGTCTGGTGTATGTTAGCTTATTTTTACTTGTGACCTTTTACTAAAATAAGTATCAATTTTTTTTCTTTCCTTGGGCTCCTCCCTCCAACCATAAAAATAAATGCAGGGAAAAATGTGATTCTTTTGTTTGAATTGTCAATATTCTAAACATTTTTCTTTGGAAAACAAGCAAGGAAATATTTTTAATGTGAAAATGTACATTTGTCTCTCCAAATTTAGAACTCTTTCCCATGGTAAAGAACCAGTTTCTGAACCTAGAAATAGTTCATTGTTTCTAACTTATATTATGAAAAGCAGAGATCAAGAATGAGTCCAGAGGGGAAGAGAGTTTACATGACAAAGTATGCAACTTCTATATGATCATTATGGTGGGGATGGAGATTACATTATCTTTCTAGTAATCTCAGATACCAAGTGACACTGGATTTGGAAATCTCAAAAAGAAACGGAGCAAGGGTCACCCATTAAGCAGTGGTAAAAAAGCCAGTAATGCTTGAAGAGGATTGCATCTGATGCTCTGTGATCGGTTGTTCAGTGACCGGATAAGATTTCTCATTAGCAGGTAATAGATACAAAAAGCCAAGAACACCAAGGGAAGAGACTGATTTTTAGCAAGGAGCAACAGTCTGGGTGAGTGGCAGCTAAGGCAAAGCTCTACAGTTCTTAGCAATGAAACCAAAGAAGAATAGTTAGAATGTGAATATATAAACAATTTTTAAGCTTTTTGTCATGTTAAATATTTTTGCCTACAAAAAAAATGAGCATGTTTTATTTCAGGAAATGAAAAATAATCCTGTTCATTTAATCACTGAAGAAGATATGAAACAAATCTCCATTTTAGAAAGCACTAATACAAATAAAAAAGATAAAAAAGATGAACGAAGGAGGAAAGCAACAGGTAACTTATTAACAGCAGAGTTTCATGATTTTTTTATTTTTTGCAATGAATATTCCATTTATCAGGTCTTTTGAAAGGCCTTTTATTCGATTGATTCACCTTTCACTGCTAATATTAACCAAATCTTGCTAATGAATTAACTTTGATTATAAAAATGAAAATAATGGTGATTATTTATTCTGTGTTTAATTTTGTGAGAACTATACTAGTGTCATGACTTCCTGGTCTCCTCTCATCTTTATGTTCCAGCCCTAATAGCTTTTTTTTTTTTTTTAATCTCAAACTTTGCAAGCTTGTGTTCACCTCAAGCCCTACTTTGCACAGTCTCCTCCCTGTACCTAGAATGTTTTCTCCTGAACTCAGGTAACTGTTTTCTTCTTGTCATTAAGAGCTCACCTTTAAATGTCAGTTCCTCACAGAGGCCTCCCTAACCATCCAGAAGAGTAGACACACTGTCGCTTTTTTCTTTTTTTTTCTTCAAATTTTTATCTTTTTAAATTTTTTTTCATTATAGTTAGTTTACAGATTTCTGTCAGTTTTCCAACTGCACAGCATGGTGACCCGGTTACACATACATATGCAGATTTGTCACAAGTGATTAGACATCGTTCCAGGTGCTATACGCAGTATCTCCTTGCTTTTCCATCCCAAAGGCAATAGTCTACAACTGTTAACCCCAGACTCCCATACCATCCCACTCCCTCTCCCACCCTCTTGGCAATCACAAGTCTATTCTCCAAGTCCATGATTTTCTTTTCTGTAGAAAGGTTCATTTGTGCAGTATATTAGATTCCAGATATAAGTGATATCATATGGTATCACTTTCCATCATATTATCTTCCCAGTTTTTTTACATCACTTTTATCACTATGTTGTGGTTTTTATCCACTGGGAATCTTCTCCCACCTCATTTATTGTTGTTTCCCTTGTACTTAGAGCACTCCTTGGAGAATTTTAAGTGCCCCATAAATATTTATTGAGTAAATGAATTTCCCAAGTAGATTTTTTAATTTCTTTTTTTTAATTTAGAGTCACTAGAAATTATCTTTGGTAGCCCTGATACACTGGTAACTTGCATTTGGAAATTAACGTATATTTTACATACTTTTTATGGTAGGAATAATTTTATTAGTGCTGTACCAGGGTTAAAGAAATTAAATGTTCAACAGACACATTTCACTGTTAAATATACTGTTTTGAACATGTGTTACAAAAACTTCATTTTTATTTGCTGTCAGAATTCACTATTTCTTTTGAGATTGTTTTGCTTTCAAAATTCTTCTGTAAAAAATCTCTCAATAATGATATTTTGAAATTTCTATTCTGGGAAAATTACATGATTATTCCAGTAAACCACATAGTGTTTATAGCCATGCGTATTTTATCATATTATTTGAAGACATAGTTATAAATCCACTTTAATCAGTTAGTTGCACTTATGTCAGAATAACTAGTCTGGTTTTTTCCTTAAAATTCAAGGTCATCTGGTGTTTTGCTATTGTAATAGTTTGATTACAGTTTATGGAATAATGTTAAACATGAACATCTTTCCCATGAGAAACTTATTACCAAATGTAAAAAACATACTCACTTTAGACTTATATTTAGCTATCATAAAAGCAAAGGAAAATAAATTAATAGAACTTAGAGGATATGATGAAATCTAAGAATTCTTAGAGTTTAGGAAAAGATCTTTCATTTATATAAATTTTTTATTGAAAAAGTTGAATGTTTTATGAAGAAATATATTTTCATGGAGTTCCTGTGGTGGCTCAGTGGTCATGAACCTGACTAATATCCTTGAGGACATGAGTTCAATCCTTGGCCTCACCCAGTGGGTTAAGCATCTGGCATTGCCGGGAGCTGTGGTGTAGGTTGTAGACATGGCTTGGATCCCACATTGCTATGTCTGTGGCTTAGGCTGGTGGTTACAGCTCCAATTAAACCCCTAGCCTGGGAATTTCCATATGCCACAGGTGCGGCCCTAAAAAAAAGACAAAAAAAAGTATATATTTTTTCAATATTTTTCAATGTAACAATCCCAATATTAGATAAGTATTGTATTTTGCTATTATTAAATACTATATTTTAGTACTGTTTTTGAATTGATATTTTAAATGTAAATATCTAATAGCAGAGATGAAATATACCTCAGTAACATTTTTTACTTTTATTTACTGTTTCATAGTGTGCATATTTTTGTCTTCATTTAGCCAGTAGGTGATTGAGAACTGTATTTTTCTACTTAACCAATTCAATATTTATGGTCAACATTTATTGAGCACCTGTTACGTGTCAAACATTGCCTTAACCCCAAGGATACAAACACTAGTGGGACATGCTCCCTGCTCAAGAAGTTCATTATCTTTTTGGGTGGTAGGAGAGGCAGAATGTCTCCTGTAAGCCTGGGGAATAATCTTTCAGTCAAGAAGACCAAACGAAGTATTAGTAAATTTGTGAAATACTGTATTAGGGTATATTAATGAGACTGTGGTTCAAGACATGAACGAATTAGAACACCTTTGAGGAAGATAGAAGAGGAGATAAAGGAATGAGTTTGGCCAAGAAAAAGCCAGTGAAAGCTACAGAAAATAGGTATCATTAGAGAAGGAGGAAGAGACTGCATTTAGAGCAGACAAGCTATCTAAGTGAGTTGCTCAATTTCAAGATATTTCATATTTTACTATTTATTAAATTTTATTGACTGAATTTACAAAACTTGTTTTTATTTGGCTTTTGTTTTTCTACCATAAAGTTAAATACAGCAATATAGTGTCATTCGTAAAAAATGGTAATTTAGGTAAATACTAACCAATGTAATTTTCCTCTAGAGGGCAGTGGAAGTGTGAGAGGAGGAGGTGGTAGCAATGCCAGAGAGTACAAAATTAAAAAAATCAAGAAGAAAGGAAGAAAAGATGACGACAGTGATGATGAGTCATCTCACACTGGTGAGGCTTATTTCACAGCTTTTTTATATATACATAGTTTTTTAACATTTTCTTAAGATACATACATCTTAAGATCCCTGTCTTATACAGGAAGTCCATGCCTTGCACAGTTTCAGTGGGCACAAATTTCACAGTTAAATAAAATCAGTTACCCAACAACACAGTTCGTATTTTAGTTACTAGAGTATATTAACTGTGAGTATTTGCCTAAACTACAAACTTTGCTGATTCCCTAGTATCAGCACATAAATAGCAGGTGTGCTTCCTGATCTGTGACAGTCACATGACTTATTTTATTTAAAGTTTGTCAGAGATTGATCACTGTGCATCTCTTAATTCACTTAATACACAAAAAACAGCATGTAGCTGTATCGCCTTCTTGTCCCCCAGTGATAAATGCATGTGACATTTTACAAAAATGAATAATCAAAAGAGGGAATTGGCCAACAAAGATGAAAGTACAGCTAAGAAGGGAAACGTGATAAGATTGGATATAAAATAGGAATCAAGGATAAATGAAGTTATAGAAGAAATACCTGACCATGAGAATGTTAATGTTGCTTTTTTTCAAGAGACTCTAGCCAGGCAGTCAGAGAAACTTGGTAAAGGCACACTTGACGTAAATGAGGGAAATGGCTTTGACAAAAAGGATAAAAATGTCTTAGAGGATGTGAAGTTGGCAAAAATCTTCACATTAAAGGAATTCCCACAGAGGTTTCACAATATTGAAAGGGCAAAGGATAAAATGTTGGAAGCTGATCCAGAGTTAAAAAAGGAGTATGACAACTTGTCTCCAGGCATAAAAAAGATGCTTGCTCTGTTTATTAAGTTTAGAGAATTAGAAGGCAAGCACTGTTCAGACTACTCTTGATAAGTTTTTTACAAAGAAAACATTTTCAATGTATATTGTCCAATATACATTGGACAAAAGACAGCCTCTTC
>PVHT020000079.1:8209592-8254058 GCA_004024745.2 Catagonus wagneri
AAGTAGATTTTACTGTACCCCAGATATAAAACATGGAGTGGGAATGAAGTGGCATTTAAGAAAATAATTCTCTAAAATCTATTGTCTTGGCCCTTACAGTGGCTTAAGGATCCCCTGTTGCCACACCTGTGGCCTAGGTCATGGCTGTGGCTCAGATTCAATCCCTGACCTGGGACTTTCCATATGCCATGGATGCGGTCAAAAAAGAATAATAAAAAATAAAAAAAATCTGTAGCCTTACTGTTAAATGAGGCATGAGGTACTCCTTTTGTGTTTAGTATAGGAGAGGGGTTATAAAAGAGTAAAACCACTCTACCTTAAAAAAAAAAAAGAAGGTAATGTCAGTGCTTTTGAAAAAGGGTTATGTTGTTGATCTCAGAAATCAGGAATGCAATTAGATTCTCAGCTAAAATATACGATCAACTCAGTGTGAAAGCTTACCACAAGAAAATACAATTTAATAACTAGTAAATGCATGCAGGAAGCAAAGAGATATCAGATACTGTTTGGTATGAAAGATAAGGACTGAATAACAGATCTCAAAAAGAAAGTATTTTTTTACATATTCTAAAGCTGTGGTCTCAGATGCTTAGATCTTGATGCATAGTGATAACTGATTTTTGAGCCATTCTATTTTTATTTATAATGTTCCATTTTTATATTCAGTAACCTAACTTGGCTGGAAATATTCACTTTTTTATACTTTTACAATTAATAATGGAAATATTGTTAGCTTATTTTTGCAACTCAGACTTTTCCAAGTTCAGTGAATAGATGTTGCAGTTCCACAATTAAAAATCATTTTCATTACAGTAGCTGCATACAAATTTTCCTTGGTATAGAATTATTTTTGTAAGAGCAATAATAAATTATAGGTGTAAAACTGTGAGGTTTTTTTCATCCATGCCTTTCCAAAAAGACAATTTTAGCTTAATTCTACCGGAGTTGTGTGTGGTTCACTTGATTATAAAGACTTTTCCTAAAAAGCTCATATAAATTTTAAGGATTTGATTTTTAGTAAATATTTATTTTTATAAATAAGGAAATTCTCAGTGTCCATTTTTCAACAAAGAGAAATTGTCCTTTCCTCAAAGATTTTTTTCTATGCACTTGATTGTTTTGATTTCCACCTATGTGCGTCATCTAAGTTAGTTCGGAGTCATCTATATTATTTTTGACTGACTTGTAGAAAACAAGTTACAAAATTGTTACTCAAAAGAACTGGCACTGTATTTCCTACTTTAACAGTGTTTTCGGAGTTCCCGTCGTGGCGCAGTGGTTAACAAATCCGACTAGGAACCATGAGGTTGCGGGTTCGATCCCTGGCCTTGCTCAGTGGGTTAACGATCCGGCGTTGCTGTGAGCTGTGGTGTAGGTTGCAGACGCGGCTCGGATCCTGCGTTGCTGTGGCTGCGGCGCAGGCCAGTGGCTACAGCTCCGATTAGACCCCTAGCCTGGGAACCTCCACATGCCGTGGGTGCGGCCATAAAATGACAAAAAGGCAAAAAAAAAAAAGTGTTTTCATTAGTCATTGCTATTTGACATTGGCAATTTTGGTGACGAAAACAATATTAGAGACTTTATGGTAGTCAGTGAATGAATTATCATCTTATTAAATATATTAATTGAACTTTATTTGCATGTAGCTTACTTGTTTTGTTTTTCTTGGTTTTTCCTATGGTTCATTTTTATTACAGGAAAGAAAAAGCCAGAGATCACTTTCATGTTCCAAGATGAGATTGAAGATTTTTTAAGAAAACATTTACAGGATGCCCCTGAGGAGTTTATTTCTGAACTTGCCGAGTACTTAATAAAGCAAGTATATGAAGATATGTTTTTTTTATGATAGAAATTTGAGTTTTTACCTAAAAATTTTACCAAGATAGCATATAATTTAGCTGTTTTCTTTTCAGTTTAGATTAGGTTAAAACCTAGTCTAAGCTAATAACCAAATTCCAGGTTTTATTTACTTACAGAAGCATTTCATTAAATATGTTAAGTGCTCTGGGCACAGCAGTATGGGAAATACAGGGCAGGAGTGTGGGACATTGTTTTTCACTCATCTTACCATCCTAGTTGAGAGAAATACAGCATTGATCACTGGCTGGTCTGTTCCATTGCGTGAAAAGTAGCATCTGAAATGAAGAAAAGATCAACTTCTATCTGGATTTGACAAGAGAGTAAACAGTGTACTTTTAGGGAGAAAAAAGGTATCAAAATACCCTTAGGATAAATTTAGACAGCACTACCTTATAAATGAGCCAGGCTAATCTTATTTTTATACAGAAATTTTTAAAATTATATAATAATTTTAAAAACTATATATAACTTGACCAAGACTAACTTAGTCTTCCCTCAAGTTAATCTGTAAGCTTCTCAAAATGCAATCCATGATCCCAGTGCATCTAACTTTTTGAATTTAGAAGTACAGCTGTTGCAGTGAGATTCTTTTTTCAATTTAAGTGAGCATTCTTGTGCTTGAATATGTTGTATAATTACATTTTCCGTATGTAAAGAGATAAAATAGTTATTATAAATCATTTTCCATTACTTTTAAAAATAATCTATTCTGAGATTTTGGCTATGAAAAGTTTTTTTATGTTATCTATTATAGTACTGTAAAAATTGAGAATGTAAATTTTTCCTGAGGATGGGGAAATAGGTTAACTGTAAAAAGTTGCTTTGAATTGCATTTAAACTGAAGCTTTCTTTGTTGTTTTCTTGTCTTTAGTACAATAACTGAGTACTTTAAAAATGAGAAAAGTAGTTTATTTAAGTTATTATTCCTGGGATTTAAGAGAAAATTCTTGTGAACTACTCTTCAAATTAATTTTTATTTTTTAAAAAAATAGGAATCTTATTTAAAGCCTTATTCCATAAAAGCAAAATTTCTTATTTACATAAACCTAGTACATTTTTAATAAGCCTAATACATCTATCTCATGCACAGACCACTAAATAAAACGTATCTTGAAGTGGTACGTTCAGTATTCATGTCTTCAACTTCTTCTGCCTCTGGAACTGGCAGAAAGCGCACAATCAAGGACCTGCAAGAAGAGGTTTCAAATCTTTACAATAATATTCGACTATTTGAAAAAGGGATGAAGTTCTTCACAGGTATTATATTTAATACTGTTTTTTCATTGATTCTCATAATTGTTCATGGGATTCTTTTTAATTTATTTTATTGAAGTACAGTTGAATTACAATGGTTATTTTTATTTTTAAAAATTTTATTGAAGCATAGTTGATTTACAATGTTGTGATAATTTCTCCTACACAAAATTTCTACTACACAACAAAGTGATCCATTTGTGCATACACACACATCCATTCTTTTTCAGATTCTTTTCCCATATAGACTGTCACAAATTATTGTAAAGTTCCCTATGCTCTATAGCACATTCCCGCTGGCCCTTCATTCAGTATACCACAGTGTACATATATCAGTCTCAAACCCGTAGTCCATTCCTCCCCCACCACCGTCCACTTTGGTAACCATAAGTTTGTTATCAAAGTCTATGAGTCTATTTCTGTTCTGCAAATGAGTTCATTTTTTTTTTTTTAGATTCCACATATAAATGATGTCAGTCTTTCACTGTGTGAATAAACTTCACTTGTATGATAATCTCTGGGTCCATCCATGTTGCTGCAAATGGCATTGTTTCATTCCTTTTTATGACTAAATAATATTCTGTTGCCTACATCTTCTTTATCCATTCTTTGGACATTTAGGTTACATTCATGCCTTGGCTATTGCAAATAGTTCTGCAGTGAATATTGGGGTATATATATCTTTTTGAATTACGGTTTTCTCTGGATATATGCCTAGGAGTGGAACTGCTGGGTCATATGGTGGTTCTATTTTTAGTTTTTTGAGGAACCTCCATATTGTTTTCCATGGTTCTACAAGAAGGTTCCCTTTTCTCTGCACTATCTCCAACATTTATTGTTTGTAGACTTTTGGACAGTAGCCATTCTGGCTTGTGTGAGATGGTACCTCATAGTAGTTTTGATTTATACTTCTCTAATTAGTGGTGTTGAGCATTTTCATGTGTTTTTGGCAATCTGTATGTCTTCTTTGGAGAAATGTATATTTATGTCTCCTGCCCATTTTTTGATTGTTTGCTGTTTTGATATTGAGCTGCATGAATTGTTTGTATATGTTTTGGGATTAATCTCTTGTAGTCCCATATTTTTAAATATTTTCTCTCATTCTTTTCATTTCGCTTCTGATTTCTTCTGATTTCTTTTGCGCAGTTTCTGCTATACAAAAACTTTTAATTAGGTCCCATTTGTTTGTTTTTATTTTCATTACTTTAGGAGGTGTATCTGAGAAAATATTCCTGTGGTTTATGTCACAGAATGTTCTGCATATGTTTTCCTCTAAGAGTTTTATAGTATTTGGTCTGATATTTAGGTCTTTAATCTATTCTGAGTTTATTTTTATGTATGGTGTTAGAGCATTCTAATTTCATCTTTTACATGCAGCTATCCAGTATTCCAGCCACACTTACTGAAGAGACTTTCTTTTCTCCATTGTATATTCTTGCCTCCTTTGTCATAGATTAGTTGACCATAAGTGCCTGGGTTTATTTCTGGGCTCTCATGTTCCATTGATCTGTATTTCTGTTTTTGCGCCAGTACCATATTGTTTTAGTAACGGTATGTACCTTTGTAGTATATTCTGAAGCCAGGAAGCCTGATTCCTCCAACTCCATTTTTCTTTCTCAGGATTGCTTTACCTATTCCAGATCTTTCGTGTTTCCATATAAACTGTAAAGTTTTTGTTCAAGTTCTGTGAAAAATGCCATTGATAATTTAAGAGGGATTGAACTGAATCTGTAGATTGCCTTGGATAGTATAGTCGTTTTGACAATATTGGCTCTTCTAATTCAAGCGCATGGTATATCTTTCCATCTGTTTGTGTCATCTTTGATTTCTTTCATTATCATCTTACAGTTTTCAGAGTACAGGTCTTTTGTCTCTTTAGGTAGGTTTATTCCTTGGTATTTTATTCTTTCTGATGTGATGATAAATAGGATTGTTTACCAAATTTCTTTATCTTTGATTGTTATTATGTAGAAATACAACAGTTTTCTGTGTATTAATTGTGTATTGTGCAACTTTACTGAATTCATTGATGAGCTCTAATAGTTTTTGGGTAGCATCTTTCAGATTTTCTATGTATAGTAGCATGTCACCTGTGAACAGTGATAGTTTTACTTCTTTTCCAAATTGGATTTCTTTTTATTCTCTGATTGGAGCTGGGACTTCCAAAAACCTATGTTAAATAAAAGTGATGAGAATGGACATCCTCGTCTTATTCCTGATCCTAGCGGTAATTCTTTGGCCTTTTCATTGGTAAGCCTGATGTTAGATGTGGGTTTGTCATAAATGGCCTTTATTATGAAGAGGTATGTTCCCTCTATGCCCACTTTCTGGAGGGTTTTTATCAGAAATGGGTATTGGATTTTATCAAAATATTTTTCTGTATCTAATGAGATGATCGTTTGGTTCTTTATTCTTCACTGATTGGATTTTGCAGATACTGAAAAATCCCTGCATCCCTGGAATAAATCCCACTTGAGCATAGTGGTCAAGGTCATGGTATGATCCTTTTAAGGTATTGTTGTATGTGGTTTGTTAATATTTTGTTGAGGATTTTTGCACCTGTGTTCATCAGTGATATTAGCCTGTGATTTTCTTTTGTGTGTGTGTGTGTGTGTGGTTTCTTTGTCTGGTTTTGGTATCAGGTTGATGGTGGCCTCATAGAATGAGTTTGGGAGTGTTCCTTCCTCTGCAATTTTTTGGAAGGGTTTCGGAAGGATAGATATTGACTCTTCTCTGAATGTTTGATAGCATTCACCTGTGAAGCCATCCAGGCCTGGACTTTTGTTTGTTGGAAGTTTTTTAATCATAGTTTCAATCTCAGGACTTGTGATTTGTCCATTCATCTTTGTATTTCTTCATGGTTCCGTCTTAGAAGATTTTACCTTTCTAAGAAATTATCAATTTCTTCTAGGTTGTCTTTTATTGGCATGTAGTTGCTTGTAGCAGTCTCTTATGATCCTTTATCCTTTAATATATTTATGTGGTGTTTGTAATTTCCCATTTCTCATTTCTGATTTTATTCATTTGAGCCTTTGTCCCTAGAACTGAAGTTGAGTCTTTTGTAGACAGCATATATATGGATCTTGTGTTTGTATCCATTCAGCCAGTCAGTATCTTTGGTTGGAGCATTTAATCTCTTTACATTTAAGATAACCTTTTTTTTTCTTTTTTCTTTTTAGGGCTGCACCTGTGGCATATGGAAGTTCCCAGGCTAGGAGTCTAATTGGAGCTGCAGCTGCCGGCCTATGCCACAGCAACATGGGATCAGAGCTGTGTTTCTGACCTACACCACAGCTCATGGCAATGCCAGATCCTTAACCACATCCTCACGGATACTAGTCACATTCGTAACCTGCTGAGCCACAACAGGAATTCCTAAGGTGATTATTAATAAATATGTTCTTAGTGCCATTTTGTTAATTGTTTTCAATTTGTTTTTGTTCTTTTTTCTTCACTTTTCTCTTACGGTTTGATGACTATCTTCAGTGTTGTGCTTGGATTGCTTTTTCCAGCGATCTATGTGTATCTATTTTAGGTTTTCAGTTACCATGAGGTTTTGATATAGGTGTCTATGTATATAAGATTGTTATAAGTTCCTGGTCTCTTAATTGCAAATGTTATCTCCAGAATCCTGCATTTGTACCCTCCTCTTGTCATGATTGCTGGGTTTGGTATCATATTTGTCTATGGATGGTTTCCTACCTTTACTGTATGCTTGCCTTTACTGGTGAGCCTTCTCATTTGTAACTTTCCTGTTTCTAGTTATCCCTTTTCTTTTCTGCCTAGAGAAGTTCCTTTAGTATTTATTGTAAAGCTGGTTTGGTGGGCTGAACACTCTTAGCTTTTGCTTGTCTATAAAACTTCTGATTTCTCCTTCAAATCTGAATAAAAGTCTGGTTGGATAAGGTATCCTTAGTGTAGGTTTTTTTTCCTTTTCTCACTTTGATTTATATGTTTCTGCCTTGAGTTTATTCTATTTGATATTCATTATGCTTCCTGGATTTGAGTGATTCCTTTTCCATGTTAGAGAAGTTTTTGGCTGCTATCTCTTCAAATATTTTCTCTGACCCTTTCTCTCTCTTCTTCTAGCACCCCTATAATGTAATGTTGGTGTGTTTAAAGTTATCCCAGAGTTATCTTATCCCAGAGTCCTCATCTCTTTTCATTATTTTTCTTTATTCTGTTATGCATCAGTGATTTTCTCCATTCTGTCTTCCACCACGCCTGTTTGTTCTTCTGCCTTCTATATTCTCGTCTTTGTTCCTTCTAGTGAATTTTTAATTTCAGTTACTGTGTTTTTCATGTTTGTATAATCTCTAAATCTTCTATTTCTTTGTTCATTTTTTTCTTGTAATTGACCTTCTGTAGTTTTTTTTTCCTGAGATCTTGGATCATCTTTGCTGTCATTACTCTGTCTTTTTCACGGAGGTTGCTTATCTCCAGTTCACTTAGCAGTTTTTCTGGGGTTTGTCTTGTTCCTTCATCTGGCTCATATTCCTCTGCCTTTTTGTTTTGTATAGTTTTTTTGTTTGTTTGTTTGTTTTTTGCAGGCTACAGAGTTGTAGGCTCTCTGGCTTCTGGTGTGTGCTCCCTTGTAGGTGAAATTGATACAGGGGCTTGTGGCAGGCTTCCTGATGGAAGAGACTGATGCCTACCCACGTTGTCTTTGGGTGTGATTAAAGTCAGCCAAGAGGACTTTAGGAAGCCTATTCACTGATGGGTAGTACTGTGTTCCCATCCAGTATGTTGTCTGCCCTGAGATTTCTCAGCCCTGCTGGATTCCAAAATGGCAGCTTTCAGGGCTATCACACTGATGAGTGTATTCCCTGGGACCTCCACCTCCAATGTCCTGACCCCAAAGTGAGCCACTGCCACCCCCTGCTTTGCCCCAGGAAGCAGTGCACATGAAACCCTCTGTGAGCCCTCCAAGAGTGGAGTCTCTCTTTCCCCCAGTCCTGTGGAGCTGTAGCACTCAAGCCCCACTGGCCTTCAATGCCAAATGCTCTGAGGGCTCCTCCTTCCAATGCCAGACCCCAGGATCTGGAAGCTGGTGTGGAGTTCAGAACTCTTACTCCTATAGGAAATCCTCTGCAAGATAATATGTACACACACACACACTTTCCAGTTTGTGGGACATCCACCTGGCAGGTATGGGATTGCTTATATTGTGAAAGTGCTCTTTCTACTATCTTGATGTGCTTCTTTGTGGATATATCTTTTTTGGTAGCTTCTAGTCTGTTTTGTTAATGGTTGGTCCAGTTATAATTTTGGTGTTTTCATTGAAGGTGGTGATCTTGAACCCTTCTAATCCTCCATCTTGCCTTTCAACCTGATTTACAATGTTAATATCTACTGTATAGCACAATGATTCAGATATATATATGTATTCTGATATATGTATATGTATTCTTTTCTGTTATAGTTTGTTTCTTATGCTATTCATAAAATCTTGATGTTTATCATGTATAATAGTTTGCATCTGCTAACCCCAAACTCCCAATCCACCTTCCCTCACTCCCCTTCTCCCTTGGCAATCACAAGTCTGTACTCTGTGAGTCTGCCTCTGTTTCATTGCTAAGTTCATTCATGTCATATTTTAGATTCCATGCATAAGTATATCATAGGGTATTTGTCTCTTTCTGACTTCACTTAGTGTGATAATCTCTTTTTCTCTCCATGTTGCTAATGGCATTATTTTTTTTTTAATGGCAAAGAGAAGTATTCCATTGTCTGTATGTACCACATCTTTATCCATTTATGTGTTAGACATTCATTTTAATAAAACACCTTTATTTTCCAGATGATACCCAGGCTGCTCTTACCAAGCACTTACTGAAGACAGTATGTACTGATATCACTAATCTCATTTTCAACTTCTTAGCTTCGGATTTAATGATGGCAGTGGATGATCCTGCAGCCATTACAAGTGAAGTAAGTTAGTGATTTTCTTACCACTTCTCATGTGGTGCTTTGAAATCTGAGCATGTATCACTTTCTCACATCTAAAGGAAAATAAGATTCAGGAAGAAGTTTTTAGGAAAAAATCTGTCGTATTTTTAGTTCAAGTTTAGTACATCTATATGTAGTTATTTGCAGGATTGGTATATAATAAGCCTATTAAAAGTAATAATAAAACTAAGGAAATAAGTCATTATATCTGGAAATGCTGTGTAAAAATCATGCATGCCTGACCTTCTTTTTTATCATGTAGAAAGCAACAGGAGAACTCTGTATATTTACTTATCTCTAAAATAAATGAATAGGCTAAGAAGTCTACAGAATCTTTTTTTAAACTCATCAGATGGCTCAGATTGCAAGGTCGTCTGGTGAAATTAAATCCAAAGAGTGAGGGTGGCTATTCAAAGAGGTAGGATCGAAAGACAAGGTAAATGAACAAGCTTACTTTAGGTAGATCTATAGGAATAAGAGGTGTCCATCATAGAAGAGGAAATAAAAGCACCTGAAATTTTAACAAATCCTGAAATTTCTAGGCTAGCACAATAGTTTAGAATCTCATGAAGCAACCATAACAAGAGTGAAAAAAGTAATGATGTTTACTTACTTTGTAACCAAGTGTTTATTTTTCCCTAATGATTATGCCACATGCCTTTTTCCTGCTGAGTTGCAAATCCCTTTTCATTGTTATGACCAGATTCTATAACTTTGCGGTCATTATCATTTAGTGACACCATCTTATTTATTTAGATTAATTCTAGTTCATTTTCTACACTTTTTTAAAAAATTATAGTTGATTTGCAATATTGTACCAATTTCTTCTGTACAGAGAAGTGACTTGGTCGTGTGTGTGTGTGTATACACATACATGGGTGTTTCTTTTATTATTTTCCATGATGGTCCATCCACAGAGATTAGTTATATTTCCTTGTGCTATACAATATGATCTAATTGTCTATCCACTCTACATGTACTAGTCTGCATCTGTTAATCCAGAAATCCAAGTGTGTCACACTCCCCGTCCCCACTCCTTGGCAACATAAGTCTGTTCTGCATGTCCGTGAGTCTGTTTCTCTTCTATAAATAGGTTAATATGTGCCATATTTTAGATTCTACATATAATTGATATCGTGTTTGTCTTTTTCTTTTTGACTTACTTCACATTGTATCAGAATCTCTAGTTGCATCCATGTTGCTGTCAGTGGTGTTATTTCATTCCTTTTTTATGGCTGAGTAATATTCCATTGTGTATATTTACATCTTAAGCCATTCTTCTGTCAGTGGACCTTTAGGTTGTTTCCATGTCTTGGCTATTGTGAATAGTGCTGCAGTGAACATAGTTGTCCATATCTTTTTCAATGAAAGTTTTGTTTGGATATATGCTCAGTAGTAGCATTTCTGGATTATATGGTAGTTCTGTTTTTAATATTCTGAGGAACCTCCATGCTATTCTCCATAGTGGCTGTACCAATTACATTCCCACCAATAGCATAGAAGAGTTCCCTTTTTTCCACACCCTCTCCAGCATTTATTTGTAGACTTCTTAATGATGGTCATTCTGACCAGTGTGAGGTGTACCTCACTGTAGTTTTGATTTTCATTTCTCTACTAATTAGTGATGTTGAGCATCTTTTCATGTGCTTGCTGTCACCTTTAGAGAAAATCTGTTTAGGTCATCTGCCTGAGTTGTATGAATTGTTTATATATTTTGCAGATTAAGCACTTGTCAGTCGCATCATTTGCAACTATTTACTCTCACTCAGTAGGTTGCCTTTTTCTTTTTTTTTTTTGCTGCTATGCAAAAGCTTCTAAGTTTGATTAGGTCCATTTGTTTATTTTTGTTTTTATTTCTATTGCCTTGAGAGACTGACCTAGGAAAACATTTGTACAGTTCATGTGGAGAATGTTTTGCCTATGTTTGCTTCTAGGAGTTTGATGGTATCTTACATTTAAGTCTTTAAGCCATTTTAAGTTTATTTTTGTGCATGGTACATAAGCATGTTAAGTCTTTCACCTACTTGGTCAGATTTATTCCTAGGTTTTTGGGGTTTTTTTGGTTGGGTTTTTTGGGTTTTTTTTTTTTGGTGTAATTGTAAAAGGCATTGTTTTTCATATTCCAATATTTCATTTTTAGTATTCAGAAATGCAACCAATTTCTGAATGTTAATCTTGTATTCTACTTTGCTGAATTTGTTTATCAAATCAAATAGTTTTTGTATGGAGTCCTTAGGCTTTTCTATATATAGTATCATTTTATCTGCATATAGTGACAATTTTACCTCTTCTCTTACAATTTGGATACCTTTTAGTTCTTATTGTCTGATAGCTGTGGCTAAGACTTCCAGTACTATGTTGAATGGACGTGAGAGTGGGCATCCTTTTCTCGTGCCAGATTTTAGAAGGAAGGTTTTTATCTTTTTTCCTTTGAGCACTGTATTGGCTGTGGGTTTTGTCATAAATGCCTTTTGTTATGTTGAGATATGTTCCCTCTATACCCACTTTGATAGGAGTTTTTATCATGAATCGTCGAATTTTATCAAATGATTTTTCTGCGTGTATTGAGATGATCATGTGGCGTTTTACTTTTCTTTTGTTTATGTTATGTATTATGTTAATTAATTCGCCATCCTGTGGACTTGGGATCATGCATCCCCACTTTGTCATGGTTTATGATCTATTTTATGTGTTGCTGGATTCAGTTGGCTAAAATTTTGTTGAGAATTTTTGCATCCATATTCATCTCCATTTTCTTTTTTTTGTTATATCTTTGCTTTTGGTATTAGGGTGATGGAGGCTTCATAGAATGTCTTCAACCGTTTTAAAATTTTTCAGAAGGATCATTATGAGTTCTTTTTTTGTATCTTTGCTAGAATTCATTTGTGAGGCCATCTGGTCCTGGACTGTTGTTCGTAGGGAGTGTTTTTATTACACATTCAGTTTCATTTCTAGTGATCGGTCTTTTCAGTTGATCTCTTCCTTCTTGATTCAGTCTCGGCAGCCTGTGTCTCTAGAAGGTTGACCGTTTCTTCTAGGCTTCTAGGTTGTCCAGTTTGTTGATATATAATTGTTCACAGTATTCTCTTGTGGTTTTTTTGTATTTCTGCAATATCCATTGAGATTTTTTTTTCATTTTTTTATTTTATTTTGATTCTCTTTCTTTCTTCTTGGTGAGTCTGGCCAGAGGTTTGTTGATTTTGTTTATCCTTTCAAAGAACCAGCTCTTGTTTTATTGATTTTTTTCTATTGTTTTTTGAATCTCTATTTTATTGACTTCCTCTCTGATCTTTATGATTTCCTTCCTTAAAATGACTTTAGGTTTTGTTGGTTCTTTTTCTCATTCTTTTAGGTGGTTATTTAAGTTGTTGATTTGAGATTTTTCTTCTTTTCTGAGGAAGGGCTGTATTACTGTAAACTTCCCTATAAGAACTGCTTTTGTTGCATCCCACAGATTTTGAATAGTTGTGTTTTCATTATCATTTGTCTTGGTATTTTTTTAATTTCCCTTTTGATTTCCTCATTGACCCACTGGTTTTTTAGTAGCAAGTTGTTTAGTCTCCATGTAGTCAGACTTTTCTGATTTCTTTTTCTGTGGTTGATTTCTAATTTCACGCCATTGTGGTCAGAGAAGATGCTTGAAATAATTTATGTACTCTTAAATTTGTTGAGGTTTGGTGCCCCAGTGTTTTGTCAGTCCTTGAGAATATTCCACGTGCACTTGAATGTGTATTCTGTATTTTTGGATGTGGTTGCCTGAAAATATTGTCTGACTATTCTATTGTGTCATGGAGGATCTCTGTTGCCTGATTTTCTCTCTAAAAAACCTATCCATTAATGTCAGTTGGGTGTTCAAGTCTCCTACTATTATTGTATTGCCATCAATTTCTCCTTTTCAGAGTTCTCACTGTGGCGCAGCAAAAGCAAATCTGACTAGTAACCATGAGGTTGCAGGTTCAATCCCTGGCCCTGCTCAGTGGGTTAAGGATCTGGCATTGCTGTGAGCTGTGGTGTAGGTCACAGATGCAGCTCAGATCCTGCGTTGCTATGGCTGTGGTGTAGGCTGGCCACTGTAGCTCTGATTCGACCCCTAGCCTGGGAACCTCCATATGCCGCAGGTGTGGCCCTAAAAAAAAAAATTCTCCTTTTGTGTTTGTTAGGCATATATGTTGATGACTGTAATATCCTCTTGAATGGATCCTTTTGTCACTAATAGTGTCCTTCTTTATATTTATGGCCTTTTTTTTTAAAGTCTGTTTTGTCTGAGATGAGTGTTGCAACTCTTGCTTTTTTTTGTCATGTCTGTTTGCATGAAATATCACTTTCATCCTCTCCCTGTCAGTCTGTGTATATCCTTTGCCCTAAGGTTGGTCTTTTGTGGGCAGCATATTATGGGCTCTTTTTTTTTTTAATCCAGTTTGCCACTCTATGTCTTTTGATTGGGGTATTCAGTCCATTGACATTTAAGGTAATTATTGATGGATATTTATTTATAGCCATTTTAAACCTTGTTTTCCAGATGATTCTGTGTTTCTCCTTTGTTCCTTTTTCTTTTTGTGGGTTTTTTTTCTTTTTTTTTTCAGGACCACACCTGTGGCAAATGGAAGTTCCCAGCCTAGCGGTCGAATCAGAACTGCAGCTGCCACAGCAGTATCAGATCTGAGCACCACCACAGCACAGCCAGAGCAAAACCAGATCTGGGCCAATCTGTGACCTCCACCATAGCTCATGGCAGTGCCCAATCCTTTAACCCACTGAGCAAGGCCAGGGATCAAACCTGATTGTACATGGATACTGGTAAGGTTCTTAACTTGCTGAGCCTCAATGGAAACTCTGAGAGTTCCCATCGTGGCGCAGCAGAAACGAATCATGAGGTTGCGGGTTCGAACCTTGGCATCACTCAGTGGGTTAACAATCCAGCATTGCCATGAGCTGTGGTATAGGATGCAGATGTGGCTCGGATCTGGCGTTGCTGTGGCTCTGGAGTAGGCTGGCAGCAACAGCTCCGATTAGACCCCTAGCCTGGGAACCTCCACATGCTGCGCAGGTGTGGTTTTATGTTTATGTCCTCTTCTTTTTGTGAATCTCTGTTGTTTGATTTTGATTTGTAGTTGCCCTGTTTTACAAGTATGATAACCCCCTCCTATATCTGCTTGCTTTAGACTGATAGTCGTATAGGCTCAAACACATTCTAAAAAAAGGGTCTCAATTCTTTTACTCTACTTCCCCACATTTTATGATTTTTATGTCCTTTTTTTACATCTTCATGTTTATCCTTTTGCTGTTCCTTATGTTGATCATTTCTCTCACGAATAGTTTTTTTTCTTTTTGATCTGTATCCTGGCTTAAGTAATTACTCCCTAATTGTGATTTCGTCCATCCTATATATTCTTACTTCTTTCCTATATAGAAGTGATTAATATTTCTTTTAGGATAGGTTTAATATTAATGTATTCTTTTAGTTTTTGCTTGAGAAATTATTTCTCCTTCCATTTTAAATAATAATCTTGCTAGGTAGAGTATTTTAAGGTTGCAAATTTTTCCCTTGTAGCACTTTGGATATATCTTGTCACTCTCTTCTGGCCTGTATCATTACTGTAGAGAAATCAGCTGATAGCCTTCTGGGGTTCCCTTGTAATTAACTGTTTTTCTCTTGCTGCTTTTGGAATCATCTCCTTATCTTTAACTTTTGCCATTTTTATTATATGTCTTGGTGTAGGTCTGTTTGGGTTCATCTTGTTTGGGCCCCTCTGTGCTTCCTTTATCTGGATTTCTGTTTCCTTCTTTAGGTGTGGGAAATTTTAAGCCACAATTTTCTCACATTTTTAATTCTGTTTTTCTTCTTCTGGGATCCTTATTCATATATTGGCATGCTTTATATTATCCCATAGATCTCTTTACATTGCTTTCATTTTTTTTAATTTGGCTTTCTGTCTGCTGTCCTGATTGGGTGATTTCCATTATCCTACCTTCCAAGTCACTTATTTGTTCCTCTGGATTATTTATTCTGCTCTTCATTGCCTTTTGCTCAGCTTTCTTCTCAGCAATTGAATTTTCTAATTTTCCTTGGCTCTTGTTTATAGTTCCTTTTTAAACTGCATTACTGTCAATATCTGTTCTTAATTCCTTCAGTATTTTCATTACCTCCTTTTTGACCATCCCTTCCTGTGATGTTAGGTGGAGCTATGGCTCCCAGTTGCCTAGAGGAAGAAAGGATGGTCTGTCCCTAACCCTCCTCCTCTTCTTTTTCACCCTAAATCCACTTAAAGTTAGATTTAGGAAAAATGAGAGGCAAACGTGCCTTCATGCGACTGACTACATATCCCTGGCATTGATCTAGGTCAAACCTAATCAGTCTAATGCTTGTGGCCTCTCATGATGTGGCCACATAGATGGGATAGGTTGTTTTGGGGGGATGTTTTTAGTTTCATGTGACCCCCTCTTATAGCAGGGACTCCACCTAAGCCTTCAAATAGGGGTCCATTTAAATCTCTCTCCTACCCCAGCAAGGTACTATTTCCCTTCCATTCTTCAGCTCGAGCAGTGATTCCCAACTGCCTGGATAGTTCCATGTACCTTCCTGCTTGCCATGCCCTTCACAGGCCACAGAAGGATTGTTGTAACATGGATCAGGAGTCAAGAGGGTTGGTCCAGTCTTCCAAGGCATATTATAATTTTTCAGATCCTGCTGGCCAAGCCATTCCAATAAGGTCTACAGAAATTTTGCTGTAGAAGGAGCTATAATACTATGGTCAAGAATGCAGCCAAACTTCACAAAACTCTATGAAGAGGGGTGCTGAAAGGTTCCACACACCAGACAGTATAACAAGTATCCATGGTACAAATCCCCTTATTTTAGAGACATCCTTAATCTTTATGAGTGAGGCCCCTCACCTGGCCTTAGGGGAAAAGAGGGAGCAGCCTCTTAATCCAAATTCTCTTTTTCAGGCAAGGTGAGTGGTGCATACTCTCTCTCCCTTTCCTCCCTCTCTCCCTCATCTTTCTCTTACACTGTTGGAGCAGATGGGAGGAGTATGGGCTGCATCTAGCCTCTTTGGCTGACTTGCTCTCTGATTCTAGAGTATTTTAGCATATATTTATGCCTAGTTTGTGGTCTGAGATTCAAGAACAAAGATAAATTCATTCCTCATTCTTTTACAGTAGTAAATACACATTTTTTTGAACTTTTATTCACTACAGGCATAATCCCAAAGAAATCTTTTTTCCCGATAGGTAAGAAAAAAAATTCTAAGTAAATTATCAGAAGAAACTAAAGTAGCCCTCGCAAAGCTCCATAGCTCTCTGAATGAAAAGGTAAGTAAAGTTTTATTCAATTTAGGTATTTGGCCTAGAATTTATGATCTTTGAGTAGCTTTTTATTAGAATAACTTAAAATTAAATCTGAAACTAGTATCCTGCACTCAGACACCTCTTTGGGAGGTGAAAGAAGAGACCAACTTAGGGGGTATTTTACCCTCTTTCAAACTTAATGGCAAAATAATGCTTTTAAAAATCATGTTCCCATCGTGGCTTAGCAGTACTGAATCTGAAGTATCCATGAGGATGAAGGTTCAGTCCCTGGCCTCACTCAGTGGGTTAAGAATTCAGCGTTGCTATAAGCTGTGGTATAAGCCACAGATGTGGCTCAGATCCCACTTTGCTGTGGCTCTGCTGTAGGCCAGCAGCTGCAGCTCCAATTCACTCCTTAGCCTGGGAGTTTCCATATGCCGCAGGTATGGCCCTTAAAAAAAAAAAAATTAAAAAATTATGTTCAGGGTATAAAATTATAAAATGGTATTAATAGTGAATGTTTTTCTTCAGGCAACCTGTTTATATAAAAGTAAATAATGGTATTAAATACCTTTTCAGAGCATAGAAGACTTTCTTTCTTGTCTGGATTCTGCAGCAGAAGCTTGTGATATTATGGTGAAAAGGGGAGACAAAAAAAGGGAAAGGTAACATTGAATTAATCTGTGTTAATAGACTTTTAGTTGTGTCATATTTCATTGAAATTGGAGTTTAACTGTCTGAATCTTACATAGAGAACTGTTGTATCTGAATGCCTGTAGATCTTTAAACGTAGTCAGTCTTGATATCCTTAGGTGGCCCCCTCTAACCCGTCTTAATAAGGTAGCAGAGTTAATAGGTTGATCAAGCCTGGGAACCTACTAACTTAAAGAGTTTCCTTATAGGAAATCTTAAACAGTACACTTCTGTTTGATCCCCAACAATTCAAAATAAATTGCATTACTTTGAGTATCCCTCCTATATATTTACATTTCTTATCATTTTCTAGCTTATTAGTTTATCCATGCCATTTAGAGTTATGTATGTCTGTATTCCATATTAAAGGTCCTTTAAAATATTTGTGGAACTATGTTAATTAAACTAGAGAACCTAAAAATGTGAATACATAAGAACTGAAATTGATGAGAACTTGTTAAAATATAGCATATGTTTGCGTGATTTTATTTTTGTTCAGGCAGATACTGTTCCAGCATCGACAAGCACTGGCTGAACAGCTAAAAGTCACAGAAGACCCTGCTCTTATTCTGCATCTTACATCGGTTCTGTTGTTTCAGTTCTTGACCCACAGCATGCTTCATGCACCTGGAAGATGTGTCCCACAGATCATTGCTTTTTTGAGTAGTAAAATTCCAGAGGTATTATTACATTCTCAGTGTACTTGAAGCTTTTTGATTCTTAATATTTTTAATGGATAGATGTGAATCATTGTGAACACTGACACAAATGTTTTAATATTATCTTCCTGATTCCAAAAATGGAAACAGTGAACTAGGATGTTGATATTAAAAGCTCAGCATAGCTCAAGAATGTTTTAGGATCCTGTAAGATCCATGGTAAAGAGTATTCTGAGTTTGGAAATAAAGCTTTCAGAAAAGATGTAATAATGTTCAGTCTTCCATTTCAGTTTATGCAGCTTTAACTGTGCTTCAAGGATTGATCTGCTTAAAAAGTTATCCTGCACAAATTTTTCTGAGAGGCTCCTCAGCTAAGAAGTGTCGTGGCTGCTTTGAACTTCCCTAGCACTTTGACTGTGTCTTTGGTGATAGAACCTAGCTCAGTCAACTTAATTAAATGATCTGTAGTCATGTTTATATCCCCCACACTACAAACTCTTTGAGGGCAAGGACCTTGCTGGATTCAGTTTTCTACCTAAATGGCCACTAATTTGTAGAGATGAAGACCTGCAGTGTATATTGAACAAATCCTACTTTGTTACACAGAAAATTAAATCATGTTTTTTAACTTTTCTTCCCCTTTCTCTTTTCGTAGGATCAGCATACCCTTTTAGTAAAGTATCAAGGTTTGGTTGTAAAGCATTTACTTAGTCAGAATAAGAAGACCGGGCAGGGAGAAAATTCCTTAAGCGATGAATTAGACAAAGAACAAGAAGATATCGCAAATACTACTCGTAAAGAGCTTCAAGAACTCTCTTCATCCATTAAAGACCTTGTTCTCAAATCCAGGAAATCATCAATGACAGAAGAATAATGTTTTTAATTTACTTAATGTTGTCATATAGTAGACATTTTTCCCCAAAGTTAAAGGTGAGTGGTTACCTAAAATGTAATAATTTCACAAGCCCCAATCCCCTTAATAGCACCTCCCACACTCACAATTTAGTTAAAGCAGTAGCATTGTATTCATTGTAAATCTTATAAAAATGTGAAGTTTTGTAAATTGAGTTCTCCATGGAAGATTTCTTTTTCACATTATAATTCTAAAAATTATACATTTCATGTTTATTTTCTTTTTAGATGCTGAATGAAGAATAAATTTTCTGATATTTTTCTTCTGTAGGAAAGGGCTCATTTGTTGTGTTATTGGATTTCAAGTGACATTATATTTACACATATGAGGCAGAAACTTTAAAATGTCTTTTAAAAAAAATCTTTAGTGTCAGAAATGAAAATAGTGTATCTTAAAATTTAATGGAGAATATTTCAAACCTAAAATACAGAAATTTGAAAGATATTGTTTTATTACTAAGCCTTCACTTATAGAGGGCCTCTCATCACACCACAGGAGTGAACTTTTTTGTGGCTAAGGGTTTCAGGATTACCTTTATAGGTTCAGAAGGACACCAGAGGGGCCCATGCATTGCTGTGCCCTATTCCAAAATAAAATGCTAACAGTATTGAGATAAAAAGTCACATTTTAACATTATAATAACTAAAAATTTAATACAGATTGTTTTCTTTAACTCAGTTTTCATTTCCAAATTTCATTTTTTATATCAGTAGTCACTCTAGCACCCTATACAGTGTTTTAGGGGTATCTATAAGTATATTTAAATCATTGCAACCTTTTTTTGTCTTTTTTTTAGGGCCACACCACAGCATATGGAGGTTCCCAGGCTAGGGGTCTAATCGGAGCTGTAGCTGCTGGCCTATGCCAGAGCCACAGCAATGCCAGATCATTAACCCACTGAGCAATGCTAGGGATTGAACTCACAACCTCATGGTTCCTAGTCGAATTCGTTTCCACTGCGCCACGACCGGAACTCCCGGAACTTTTTTTTTTTTTCAAAATTGAAAACCCTTATTAAAAAAGTTAAGTATTCCTGGAGTTCCCATTGTGGCTCAGCAGTAAGGAACCCAGCTAGTAACCATGAGGATGTGGGTTCAATCTCTGGCCTCATTCAGTGGGTTAAGGATCCGGTATTGCCATGAACTGTGGTGTAGGTCGCAGCTCTCAGATCTGGCGTTGCTATGGCATAGGCCGGCAGCTCCAGCTCCAGGTCAGCCCCTAGCCACAGGTATGCCACAGGTATGGCCTAAAAAGCAAAAAGTATTCTTATTTTGTAAAGATCGGTAGTTAAAAGGATCTAAAATAGTTCCTTAGAGTAATCATATCAGCCAAATGAGTCTGAAGCAGCAATTTATTGTATACCAAAAAGGAACTTAATTATTTAAAATAATCTCAAATAGTAAAAAAAAACTTTTATATAACTCCTTATAGCTGTTTTAAAATATTTGAATACAAAGATCAGTCTACCTCTAATTCTAGACAAAGTATTAATATTGACTGAAATTAATGTAATTTGCTAAGCTTTATTAAAGTTGATGGGAATATAAGAAATTTAAAAATATTTTCTACTTATAATTTTCTATTAATATATTTTCATAGGGGCAAAGGAAAAAAAAGTAACAAATCCTCTGTGACCATAAACTCCAAATAGTTTTCTTTATTGCTTTACCTTCCAAAATATTGAACACACAACCTCATCTCTATTCACTCTTTAAGGACCTTATCACTTATGTTTCAAGAGATACCAAAGTAATCCACATTTGTGTGAAACTAGGTCATAGAAACTGAAGCAGCTAAAAAGAAAACCACACTGTCCTATATTGTCCGCATTAAATTTTCATTTATCAAAATGGTTCTTATCTTTCCATAGTAAATTAGTTTTTGTAAAAAAATTATGTAGCTGATTTTGTATGTAAAAATTTAATTTCATTAATATCAAAATTGTTAAAAAAAATTACTATGATCTTAATGGGCAGATTAAAGGATGTTATTTAAAATAAAATTATCTGTGGTTTCTGTTAAATTTTATGATACTTTGATGCCTTCCATTATTTTATTTACTTGCTAGGATTAATTGATGCATATATTATATGTAATGTATTTGCGATTTAAAATTCTTATTCTGAACATTTTTAAAGGATTTTTTTTTACACAAAGACAGTTCCATAATCCTCTTTCATTCCTTGAAAGTTTGTCATTCATAAACCGTTTCACCTTAGAAAAGCATTTTCAGTTAGCTAGATTTCAGCAAACATGTCGCTAAACTCTTATTTGCTACTCCTTACTATTGCACATAACAAATTTATGTAGTGTATTCAGGTATTCATGTGCTCCATCTCCAGACCATGTGTTTTTGAATAGTCAGAAGAAATCTACTTCTGGCCATCAGAAAGATTCAGTGAAGGTTGCATATCTTACCAAGATCACAGTGTATTTTCTGAAAAGATCTTAATGCTTTAATGTAAATCAGAACAATAAATGTTGGAGTTGCTTAACTAGAGTGTAGAACCACCTTGAACTTTTTGGAGAATGTATGTTAGACCATAAAGCACTAAGGATGAGGTCAAAGTGCACAGTGATCTGAAGTACAGTGTACCTGTAAATTAAGAAAGAATGGTTCATTCCTTCCTCAAATTCCACATGACCCATGGCCAGATAGAATTTTTTTTTTTAACCAGTAACTAACTTATATGAATTGAGTAGGGGGTGGGATGATGAGAGATTTGCTTTCTTTGACTAATACCAGTGAAGCCTTTGCACCAGTGTACAGGGGAGATTAAAAACATCTATAAACTCTGGGATGTACATTTTCCACAAATCTGGCAGCACTATTAAAGTAGCTATCAAAATGATCTACAGATTCACACGAGTTGCCCCATCTTGAAGGCCACACCAAGCAAACAAAAGAATAAGTAGAACCCAGGACTCTATAGCCATCAGAAAAGAATAGAAGGAATCCAAATTGGAAAGGAAGAAGTAAAATTATCACTGCAGGAGTTCCCGTTGTGGCTCAGCAGTAATGAACCTAACTAGTATCCATTAGGACGCAGGTTTGATCCCTGGCCTTGCTCAGTGGGTTAAGGATCAGGCATTGCCATGAGCTGTGGTTTAGGTTGCAGATGTGGCTTGGATCTGGTGTGGCTGTGGCTGTGGTATAGGCTGGCAGCTGTAGCTTTGATTTGACCCCAAGCCTAGAAACTTCCCTATGCTGAAGATACAGCTATTAAAAAGAAAAAAAAATCACTGTAGATGGCGTGATACCATAGAAAATCCTGAAGATGCTACCAGTACACTGCAAGAGCTCATTAATAAATCCGGTGAAGTTGTAGGCTACAAAATAAATATACAGAAATTATTGCATTTCTGTATGCTAATAATGAAATATCAAAAAAGGAAATTAAGCTATCCCATTTTCCATCACATAAAAAAACAATAAAATACCTAGGAATAAACCCACCTGAGGAGGCAAAAGACCAACTATAAGTCACTAGTGAAAGAAATTGAGGATGACATAAACAGGTGGAAAGTTATATCACGTTCTTGAAGTAGAATTGTTAAAATGACCCTACTATTCAAGGAAATCCATGGATTCAGTGCAACCCTATCAAATTACCAATGGCATTTTTCAGAGAACTGGAACAAAAAAAATTAAAATTTGTATGGAAACAAAAAGATCCCGAATAACCAAAACAATCTAAGAAAGAAGAGCAGAGCTAGAGGAATTATACTCCCCGACTTTAGACTATACTATAAACTATAGTAATCAAAAAAGAATAAGAGCCCAAAAATAAACCCATACACTTATGGTCAATTAATCTACAACAAAGGCGGGAAAAATATACAATGGAGAAAAGACAGTCTCTTCTGTAAGTGGTGCTAGGAAAACGGACAACTACTTGTAACAGGATGAAATTAGAACATTATATAACACCATATACAAAAATAAAATGTATTGAACACCTAAATATAAGATGATGTTATAAAACTCCAAGACAAAAACATAGGCAAAACACTGACATAAATCACAACAGTATTTTTTTTGGATCTGTCTCCTAAAGGAAACAAACAAAAGTCGGAGCCAAGTAAACTTAAAAGCCTTTGCACGGCCAAAGAAATCATAAAACAAGGATGACTTACAGGATGGGAGAAAATATGTGCAAATGATGTAACCAATAAGGGTTTAATTTCCAAAATACACAGTTTATACAGGTCAATATAAAAAAAATAATCAAAAAATGGGCAGAGGGCCTAAATAGATATTTCTCCAAAAAAAGGCATACAGATGGCCAGCAGGCACATGAAAAAATGTTCAACATCACTAATAGAGAAATGCAAATCAAAACTGCAATGAGGTATCACCTCAACCAGTCAGAATGACCATCATTAAAAAGTCTACTAATAATAAATGCTGTAGAGGGTGAGGAGAAAAAGAAACACCCCTACATGGTTGGTGGGAATATAGATTGGTACAGCCACTATGGAGAACAGTCTGGGAGTACCTTAAACTGAAAATAGAGTTACCATATGATCTAGTAATCCCACTCCCTGGGCATTTATCTGAAAAAGACAAAAAAGAATTCATAAAGATACATGCGCACCAATGTTCATAGCACCATTTACAATAGCCAAGATACGGAAAAAATCTAAATTTCCATCCACAGATGAGTGGATAAAGAAGATGTGGTATACACACATACACACAATGAAATATTACTCGGCCATGAAAAGCAATGAAATACTGCCATTTCCAGCAACGTGGATGGACCTAGATATTATCATAGGTGAAGTCAGACACACAAGCTATCACTTACATATGGAATCTTAAAAAATGCTATAAAGGAACTTATTTACAAGCAGAAATAGAAAACAAATGAGGGAAAGGGGGACGGGGATAAATTTGGAAATTGGGATTAACAGATACTATTATATATGAAATAGACAAGTACCTGTGTAGCACAGGGAACTATAATCAATATCTTGTAATAATCTATAATAGAAAATCTGAAATTATATATATATGTACATGAATCACTGCTATACACCTGAAACATTGTAAATCGGCTATATTTCTTTTAAAAATAAATGTAAGAAAAAACTAGAATCCAGGACAGACTTCTTCCAAACCACCTCAGCAAGAAATCTTGACTTTTTTGGGCCTTCAGAAACAGTGTTAATTCCATTTACATCACACAGAAAAGGAAAGAACAACTACTTTAAATATGCATTAATTTTTTTTTAAGTTCCCCGTGTGTGTTCAATCTGTTTTTCCAGGTTTGCCTCTATTTGCACCTCTGTTCCTCCTCTTGAATGATTACTAGGAAGACTTAACCTGCATGTGCGCTTGAAGAGCAAGAAGGAAGGGATTACGCTGGGGTGTGAGGGAAGAAAGGGGGGTGTGGTGTAGGCTGGCAGCAGTAGCTCCAATTTGACCTCTAGTCTAGGAGCCTCTCTGTGCCACAGCTGTGGCCATAAAATGAAAAAAAAAAAAAAATGTGCTCTCTGGGTTGCTAATTAAGATCTTTTGTGAACTTAAGCTTTGGTGGAGGAGTCCGAGGAGGAAGCAGGAAGATAGAGGTTGGATCAGTCAGTGTAGATGACCCTCTCAGGAAGCAGGAGTAATAAAGAGAGTGGTTGCTCCATAACTAGAAGGGGACATAGGCAACTTTATATCTCCTAGACTCTAGGAGAAAGGAGAAGATTAATGCCTATCTCTGGTGTCATGAGGATAAAAACCTATCACAAATTGAATGTACTTGTGTCCTTTCACTGAACCAATTTGTTGCTGCTAATCACCATGTTTTCATTTTCATAATATCTTCATCATCAAAGTCAGGTGAATAACAAAGCGTAGAATTGATTGGCTTTCTATTTCCCTAGCTTAAGCTTTTTATTGTATATAGTTGAGTGTGACCTCAGAAAATATTAACATATCATTCCTCTGGCACTTAGAACAAGGACAGTTCAAGTTTGGTCTGGGGATAAATGGAGTTAAGGCAGAACATTTCTTCCCTCACCCACCTTTGCAAACTGAAGAAACAGCCTCAAACAGAGAATTTTAGATCAAATGTCACTTGCTTTATAAGTCAGTTTGACCCACTAAGAAATCCTGTTTTGGAATAGTTTAGTAAACATTTCTTTAGATCCAACTCTTGAAATATCTAGCCACTTTGCAAGTTTTGACTTAAGATTTCAAAAAACTAAGTCCATGCTTAAATGAAGTCATACAGCTGTGGGCATGACATAACAATTGTCGCCAGCTCATAGGGAAATAGGCAGCAGCAGGCAATGTCAACTCCACAGTCCAGGTGCAGGAAGCAGGTAACTACTTTGAGTTATTCTAGTCAAATCCAGACTCAAAGTTTGAAAATTTCCCAGGAAGGCAGTGATAAAGGCTACAACCCACTGTTCATCTCTCAAACTACCAAAAACTGCAGGTGAGAACATGGGGCCTCATCTCTTTCCAAATACTAGCAGAAAAGTTCTGTAGTTTGGCTGTTTCTAACCTATAAGAAGGATTCTGATAGTCACTGAATAACAAAGCAAAAAAACAGATTAATGAAGGAAACAAAACATATCATCTTTATATAATTTTATTAATTTAAATATGCCCTTCATTTAGCCTAGGCAGTGGAAATTTCTTGAGTGTATGTGAAAGTCTGGATGTGCACTTTTATTTTAAACTTTTTGGATATTATCCAGACATTTCAAGCACTAATTCTGGCAGGATTTCCCTTTAAGGATATCCTGCAGAAAATTTGTTGCTCATAATTTTAAATAAGAATTGACAAGAAGTGCTTGGAGTCAGCTATGTGCACGTCACAAGACTTGGAGGAAACCCACACACCCTCCTATTTCTTCCACTATGTTAAAAAAAGCTGAAATTGGGAGGGACCCTCAGATAGTTTTAGTGGCCTGTTCTGTTCCACTTGGAGTTGACATACAGATGGGTTGGAAGGGAAAATAAATCATCGTATAGTCTCCTTTCCTACTGTTTAAATAATTGAAAGAAGAAGCTTTAAGAAAAAGTAAGTTTTGTTTTCTTTTCCTTAGTGTGTGTGTGTGTTTAATGTGGTTTGGGGGCTTCTTTCTTTTAAGTATGAGAGGTTCTTGTAAACTTTCTAGTGACTGCTCAAAAGAAACCTTATAGTGACTTGTTTTTACTTTTGAAATTTCTTAGAAATTCAGTTATCAGAATTATGGACTGTCTTTCAGATTTCTCATTTCAATGCCATGGTGAAGGCAAGATAGTCATCGGATAACTCTTTGCAGTTGCCCCATGAGTTCTGAAAACTGTCTTTATAACTGGAGGCATAGCTTCGTTGTATTTATAAAAAGGGAATAACTCAATTCTGGTATTTTATTTGACTGAATTTATTTGAATGACTAACTTTGTCGCTAAGGATATTTTATGGCCGGATTTATATATCCAGAGCACAGTTAAAAGTCATTTACAGATTTTAAGTGACTTTGTGAGATTCCTGCTATCAAAAAAAAAAAAAAAAAATTTGCCTACTTTTCATAAGCAGGCATAAAGACAATTCCTAATCTTAGGCTTTCTAAGATTGAATTAAAATGTCTTTGTGTCTGGCCCACACGGGTATATAATATGCTACATGAATCTAAAGCATTGCTTCTTAAAACTGAGATAGCCTTACATAAGCAAAAGTACGTTTCCTCTGTGTTTTTATGCTTTTCTCCTATTTTAATCAGACCCTCTTAGGTGTCTGTCATACATTTGAAAACCAAATGTGACTCCCTGTAACTTGTCAATTTCGGTTTTGGAAATGTGAGAACTAAAAAAATCATGTAAAATGTGTAATTCTTATAAGTAAAATATAAGAAATTCTTCAAGTCATTTAAGCCATCATTTCACATTCACAGTACTATCGTGTATAAATTCTAGGACTTTTTTTTAACAACATATATGGATTAAGCTTTAACACAAATGTTGCAAACATATTTATCACATAAGGTATTTCTTTTTTTGTTTTGTTTTGTCTTTTTGCCTTTATGTAGAGCCGCATCCGCGGCATATGGAGGTTCCCAGGCTAGGGGTATAACAGGAGCTGTAGCCGCCGGCCTTCGCCACAGCCACACGGGATCCGAGCCGCGTCTGCGACCTACACCACAGCTCACGGCAATGCCAGATCCTTAACCCACTGAGCAAGGCCAGGGATCGAACCCGCAACCTCATGGTTCTTAGTCGGATTCGTTAACCACTGAGCCATGAAGCGAACTCCCACATAAGGTATTTCTTAACTTATTGTTACGACATGTGCCTAAAGCCATAACCCAAATTGCCTAGTGAGGAAGGTAAACTCAGATATTTCTTTTCTGCACTTGTTCTGTTTATTCCCACGTGTTATCATTAGTTTGCAATTCTGGGACTGTTCTACCTAAACAAGAGCAGCTGAATTGTGTTTTAATGTAATATTACCTTACCAACAAGTACCTCTTATTTTTATTATACTTACCAACAACATTCTGAGTGAAGCTGAATTAATTTGAGTTCCTTGCTAGTTCCTCAAGACTAGCAACTTTCCACTATAATGTTGAAAATAAAATGTTTATCTAGAACACACTGGAGAGGCTTTGATTTGTCTGTTTACATTTTCAGTCTAAGAAACATGATCTCTTTAAGAATTGAAAACCAAATACTTGGGTTCACATGGGAAGTTCTGAGCCAGATGTCAGCTAAACAACTGTGCATTTCCATGTTCTTATAATTCTCTTTTCCCTGATTATTATCATTCTTTGTTGTTAGCTTTTGGTAACCTCCAACTCCCTGGAGGGAGCTGTGAAGAGAAGGATGAGGAGGAGGAAGAGGGCTCCTTGCTGCCATAAATGCTTGAGCACTTATCTCTCTCCACATTAGACTTTGCGATCTCAGATTCCCTAAAGAATCTGATAAAAATCAGTGGGTCCTTTTTATTTTAGAAAAAAAAAAAAGCCATTGCAAGTAGATTTTTCAATCACTTTTCAGGTTGATAGACTTTTGAAGTCTGTCTTTGCGTATGCTTCCGGAGTTCTGATGCCATAAACCTCAGCATCAGACATAGCTTGGCTGTTGAGGTCCCCAAATCTTTAAAAGGTCTAATGTGCCAGTATGCCTAAACTGTCGCTTTCAACTGTCCTAACCTGAGGATAAGTAAGGTTTAGGCAAGGATTTTAGCTGAAGGTGACCTTTAAGAGTTAATTTGCAAAGCAGTTAACATAGTTAATTCATGACCATACTTGCTCTGGGCAGTGTGTCCAAGGAAATAAAAGTGGAAGATTCAAGTAGCAGAACAGTTGCTTTTCTGGAGAGTAAGGCTTAGAAGAGAAAGGTGACAGGATTAAGCCTCTAGAGACCCCAGAATGTGAAACAGGCAAACTTGGTGGGATCTTTCCATTTCTCTTGCCATTGTCCTGAATCCCCAAACTGAACTAATTGGTAGCTTGCAACATAAAAGGAAAGAATCTAAACTGGTGCCCATTATCTCATATCCTCTGCTTTAGAGATCACGGTCTTTAATCTTTCCTTCTTTATTTAACTCTATTTCAAAGTAACTATATTTGAAAAAAAAAATTTAAAGATAATGACCTTTAAAATTTTTATTTCTAGAGAAGAATTTGTTTTACATTAGTTAAAATGAATGTTTTTATTCTTTGAATGAATTCTGTATTATCTCTTAGGAAATGAAGTTTCTTCTCATTAATTCATATACACGTTATTACAAATGTATGAGAGGTTTAAATTCAAGTGCTTGCTACAATACAGATTCCAGTACCATATTCCATCAGCATTTAAACGTGCTCGAATTTCCCATATGGAAAATCTTCTCCATTTCTGAGCTCCACCAGTTACCCTCATTTCTCAACTTTGTAGGTTCGTCTCCTGAAGGTACTGTCTACACTGTGTTAAGAATCTCCTCTTTCTTAGCCCCCGCTTCTCAGTCTAGAGCTGTCTGGCTTTGGGCCTCATCAGTTTCCTCAGTTCTCACTAAAGTGATCAATCTAAATCCAGCAGACTTCCTCATTCTATCTTCTTAGTGTCTCAGAAGCACTTGATTCTCCAGTTTCCTGTCTTGAAACACCCTGTACCCAATGCTTCCATGATATCAAGCTCCTGGTTTTCCTCTCACCTCTAAGACCTCTATTCTCAGTTTCATGGATTTCTCTTCCTCTCCCTTATATCCTAGATGCCATTTCTCTTTCTGAGCAATTTCATCGCTTCTATTACCATCTACTCTCTATGCTTATGAATCCAAAGTTTTAATCTCTAGCAAAGGTATCTTTTCTGAGCTACAAACCTCCATGTCCAACTGGCTGCTGAGTACAGGACAGCCCAGATCAAATTCAGGCCACAGGGAACACAACTGGAGAAGACAAGGGGCATCATGGGCAAGCCAGGTAAACATTCTGACATAGAATCTGCCCTAGGATTCCTTCGCAAATGCCCAACCAATTTTTATGATTTCTCTGCCCTGTCTCTTTGGCCCTAGCTGCATAGCTCTATTTGGCTTTTACAACCCTCTAAAACCTCACCCCCCCCTTTTTTTTTTTTTGCTTAAGCAATAGTGGAGGTTTTTGTTTGTTTTATTAAAGTATAGTTGATTTACAATGTTGTGCCCATTTCTGTTGTACTGCAAAGTGAGCCAGTCATACATACAGGTACATCCCTTTTCTCATACTGTCTTCCATCATGTCCTATCACAAGAGCTTGGATAGTTCTCCGTGCCGTACAGGAGGACCTCAGTGCTTATCCACCATAAATGTAATAGTTTGTATCTAACAACCCCAAACTCCCAGTCTATCTTAGAACTCACCTACCTTGGTCAAACCTCATTGTAATCTCAAAGTAAATTCGTCATTTCTTTTTCCTACTTTCTACTCTACTTCCCCGAAGTATACTCTTTTTGTGTGTATGTGGCTGTGCCCGCAGCATACAGAAGTTCTCAGGCCAGGAATCGAACCCGTGCAATAACCAGAGGTACAGCAGTGACAACTCCAGATTCTTAATCCACGGGGCCACCAGGGAACCACCCCCCAAGTCTACTCTTGTACAGAAAATGGCACCATGATGCAACCGGTTACTCAAGCCAGAAACTGGGGATGAACTAACTACCTCCCGCTCAATTCATATACCCAAAGAATCTCCAAATTCGGTCAATGCTTCTCTCCTTTGTCATCACCATCACACTGTCTCAGGCTGGCGTCTTATTTTACTTGGTGAACAGTAGCCCTTTCATGGGTCTCTGCCTCCAGAACTGCCCTCTTCTGCTGCATTCTCCATCCTGAAGCCAGAGTGATTAACCTAAGACTACTGGCCTAAAACCAGATTTGATTTTCTCAGTCTTACTTTAAACATTTTCCTGACTTTCCATTGGCCTGAGGGTAATACTGAGGTTCCTTCTCAAGGTTAAAGAGAAGCAGTAGAGTTTAGGGAATTACAGAAGTTGTCCTCAAACTTTAAGGTGCTCAAGAACCACATCTGGGTCTTTGTCAAAACACAGATTCTGGTTCTGCAGGTCTGGGTTGGTGCCTGCCTTTTTGCATTTCTAACAAGCTCTTAGGTGATCCTGCTAATACTGGTCCATGAGCTACATTTTTTATGCCAATTGGCTGGAACTCAAGTCTTAGTTTTATTACTGTCTAGAAACTTAGAGGCATCACTTAGCCTCTGTGTGTGTCATTTTTCTTGTATATGAAATTGAGGTCATGATAGTATAACTCTTTTTTTAGGTTTGGAGGAATAAAATGTGTTATGTTAAAATTACTTGCAAGAGTGCCTTGCGCAGAACAAGTGTTAACTGCGAATAGTTGTTATTATTATTAATCAAGACCCCAAATGATTTAGCCTCTACATTCTTCTCCAAAACAACTTTTGCTATAGCATTTACATGCATGTGCACATGCACGCTGCGCATGCACGCGCACACACACACACACACACACACACACAAACACTGCCCCATCACAGCAAATGAGCTTCAGCAAGTTAAGAACTAGGCAAATTCATCTTTTTAAAATTCTGCATACACACCTAACTCACCTTAATTGCCCTCAGGTGCTCCCTTCTCTGGAAGGAACTTACAGACCCTCCATCCAAATCTATGTTTGGTGCCACCTCTGCATATTCTCATGCTATCAATGTGCCCTCTTGGACTCACATTATAATCTCATTTATTTATCTGTACCGCCTATAAGACTATTTACTTGATTAAAGCAGGGGACTGTGGCAGTTATCCTTGAATTTCTAGCATTCCACACATGCTTTCCTATTTCAGATTATCAGTAAGAATGAATTCATTTTATAGACACATTTCCAATGACCTATAAAGTGAGACATGAAGACAGGGAACAGAAAGCTTTAAGATCTGGTTTGAAAAAAGGGAAATAATGGACACAACAGAATGAGCTCCTTTCCAAATGCTGCCTCTGTGTTGGACTGTTAACCCACTGGAAAGGAAAAAAAATGTTTTAAATTCATTAAATAAATATGTTAGACTAGAAAGTAAATGCAAGAGCAATAGTGTGACACAAAGAAGAAAGTCACAGCTTTGAAGTCTGGTCCATGTTGAGTTCTCTGTGAACTCAGCCAAATTAGTTTGCCTCACTATCTGAAAGTTGGAATTAAAACACTCATCTTGCAGAGATTTGTATTAGAGTAATGCCAACAGTATTCATTTTTATTTTTATCTCTTCTCAAGTTCTGCTTTTATAATTCAGTTGCCACCAGGCCTTAAACCCATCTTACCTGATTGTTGGCAAAGCTTTGAGATATTCCTTTGCTTGTTCATTTTGCCATTGTGGTATCATCAATGGATCCTGATATATCAGTATAGATTACTTTGATATATCAGATCCCCCCTCGTTATTTAAGAAAATACTTTGGAGTTTTATTTTCAGTTTAATTGCAATTATGGCACGCACTGAAGATGGTAAGGAAATGGGTTTCTGAGGTTCTTGTTTGCCAGTTTGATTCTGTTCTCTTTCATGATCCATTTTTACATTTAATGATTCCTACTGTTTCTAAGACTATTTAAGTAACATGCTATAATCATGTAACTCCTAATATGTTCTAAAAGACAGTTCATAGTTGTTCTGCTCAAGCTATCCAACTATTTATCATTTTTTGACAGAGTCAAAAAAATCATACATACTGGTAATTCATTCACTCACATACTCACTCATTCATTTATCAAGTAGATCGAGTCAGTAGAGTATCTACAGAAACATTCATTATAGTGTTCAACTGTTTATACCGTGAGTCTCTGCACTATGCTAACGGCCATTTCATGGGTCTCTTTTGAACAAGGAGTTGCCTATCACAAATTTTGACCAAAGGCTTCTCAGTATAGAAATAAAAATTGTTTGACTTTGTGCAATATTTTTTCTTCATAAAATTTGGCACTTCTTTAGCACATTCATGGGTATTATTTGCATCAGGACAAAAAAAAATAGAACCTGACACAAAGCTATCACACCACCTAAATGAAGTAAGTTTTTTGTTTGTATGTTTGTATGTTTGGTTTTTGACCACCCTGCGGGATATAAAATTCCCAGGTTGGGGATCAGATCGAAGCCACAGCTGTGGCAAGGCTGGATCCCTAATCCACTGTGCCAGACTGGGGATAAAACCTGTGTCCCTGGAGTTCCCTTCGTGGCTCAGTGGTTAACAAATCCGACTAAGAACCATGAGGTTGCGGGTTCAATCCCTGGCCTTGCTCAGTGGGTTAAGGATCCGGCATTGCCGTGAGCTGTGGTATAGGTTGCAGACGCGGCTCGGATCCTGTGTTGCTGTAGCTGTGGCGAAGGCCGGCGGCTACAGCTCCTGTTAGACCCCTAGCCTGAGAACCTCCATATGCCGCGGGTGCGGCTCTACATAAAGGCAAAAAGACAAAAAAAAAAAAAACGAGGGGGGGGGGGACCTGTGTCACTGCCCTCCCAAGACACTGCCAATCCCGGTGCACTACAGCAGGAACTCTAAGATTTTTAAATGACTTCTGGTCTTGTAATTACATTCGTCCTATTAATTTGTTCTCTTGAACATTTCTACCGTTTACTATCACAGAAGATTCTCAGCTTTGAGAGCTTTTTGTTTTAAAAAACTGAATGACTAATTTTGTTCAATATTTTATTATTCCTTATTATCAGAGTGATACCTTATGCACTGTTTAGAAAGTACTTTTAAAAATCTTTTTAAAAACCATAACCAAGTATCAACATTTGAACATATTTTGTTCTAAACTAGTTTCTACTCTTTTTAAAAAAAAAAAAAGTATTTATGGGGTTGAGATCACACAGATTATTTAATCCATACTATTTCTTTCACTTAACAGAATATTGAAAGCATTTTGCCGTGTCATTGAGTAATTTTACAAACACCATGTTAGTGATTTCTAGTGTTATTTTAAAAGTAATTCAGTAAATAATTTATATTCTTTTAAGCATGGATAAATTTGGAGGAAGGGATCACCACATACACATTACTATACAAAACACATAACTAACAAGGACCTACTGTATAGCACAAGGAGGTCTACTCAGTGTTCTATAATAACCTATATGGGACAAAAAAGAATGTCTGTGTATATAACTGACTCACTTTGCTGTGTATGTAACTAAAAATAATACAACATTGCAAATGAACTGTACCCCAATAAAATTTTAAAAAACTACTCCACTCTGATGTACTAGTTCAAAAATAGTCACAGACTATACGTAAATGAAAGAGTAAGGCTGTGTTCCAATAAAATTTTATATACATGGAAATTTGAATGTGATATAATCTCACATTCAAAAAAATTTATCCTTATTTTGGCTTTTTTTTTTTGATCATTTAAAAATGTAAATCTATGTTTAGGTCTCCAGCCACACCAACACAAGTTGTGGCTAGATTTTGGTTCTTGGGCTACAGTTGTCAACCTCCACACTACAGCCTGGTTCCAAGAGCCCTGTCTTCATCAGGTTTGAGAAAGTTCTGTGGACACAGGAATATGTATATATTCTTAAGAGGAAGTAAATAGCTTTCACTAAGTGCTAAAAAAATTCTTCAGATAAAAATGTTTAAGAATCACTGTTCTATTTTTAGGCATCTACATTGTTCATTCATTCAGAAATATGTATTGAATGCTTAGTGTCAGTAATGCTTAGTGTCTGAAAATTCAGTAATGAATAAAAGAATGTATATATATGTATAACTTCTGTACAGCGGAAAGTGACAGAATATTGTAAATCAACTATAATAGAAAAAAATTTTTAGAAAACTGGACCTGACACAGCCTCAGTTTTATGAGGAAAGAAAATAATCAAATAAAAATTAAGCAATATGAAATAATAACTGTTCTAGATGACATACATGAAAACACTTTGTAAACCACAAATTAATATTAAAATACCTACTGGTACCTCCCTTTTGATACTTTTTGCTTAGAAATCAAGTGATCTCAAAAAATTGATTAATAAAAATAAATGTATACCATTATCAGAATTCCACCTGAAAAACTGAAACTCGAAATCCAAAAAATCTTATAACTAATCTCCTAAAGAGAAAATAGATAACAAATTACCAAACACATTTTAAACAAGAATTAATGGTTTCTCTGATCAAGGAAATGAGAATATTGTTTGGTTTGCTTTTTTTTTTTTTTGACCGAGCCGAGAACTTAGAAATAACACTATTCATTCCCTCATTTTGTTTCTGTTAAGTTTTAAACTACAAAGCTAGCATAATCAGAGAATCTTAATTTACCATCCTGGTTAATAAAAACTAGTGTACGTGTTATTCTCTTTTTTCTTCCCTCCTGCCACATACACATACACACACAGTACAGCAAACAGACTTAGGAATAAAAACCCCTTTACTGTAATGTATGTGTCGATTTGAAAGTCCTACTTAATCATGTATCTCTTTCAAGAGTTCCAAGACAAATGTGAAATAGACAATTGATTCATACATGAATCAATTTATTACCTATTTTTTATTTTTGTTTGTTTGTTTGTTTTTGCTTTTTAGGGCCACACCTGCAGTATATGGAGGTTCCCAGGCTAGGAGTTGAATCAGAGCTGTAGTCACCAGCCTACACCACAGCCACAGCAACGTCAGATCTGAGCCGCACCTGCGATCTACACCACAGCTCACGGAAATGCCAGATCCTTAACACACTGAGCGAGGTCAAGGATTGAACATGATGGAGTTCCCATCGTGACTCAGTTGTTAATGAATCCGACTAGGAACCATGCGGTTGTCGGTTCGATCCCTGGCCTTGCTCAGTGGGTTAAGGATCTGGCGTTGCCGTGAGCTGCGGTGATGGTTGCAGACGCGGCTCAGATCCCGCATTGCTGTGGCTGTGGCGAAGGCCGGCGGCTACAGCTCCTGTTAGACCCCTAGCCTGGGAACCTCCATATGCTGCGAGTGTGGCCCTAGATAAGGCAAAAAGACAAAAGAAGAAAAAAAAAGGATTGAACATGCATCCTCATGGATGCTAGTCAGATTGGTTAACTGCTGAGCCACGACAGGGACTCCCTGATTTTATTATTTTTTAAAATTGATTTTATTGAAGTATAGTTGATTGACAGTGCTGTGTTTAGGTGTACAGCAAAGTGAATCAGTCATACATATAAATATACCTATTCTTTTTTTCCATATAGGTTATTACAAACTATTGAGTAGATTTTCCTGTGCTATACAATAGGTTCTCCTTAATCACCTATTTTATACAGTAGTGTTATTTACAGCCTCCCAATTCTTCCTTTCCCCCAACAGTTTCACTTGTGGTAACCATAAGATTGATTTTGAAATCTGTGTTTGTTTTTTAAATAAGTTCCTTTGGATCATTTTTTATTAGATTCCACCTATAAGTGACAGCCTATGACATTTGTCTTTGCATGACTTAATATGATAATCTCTGATGCAACTACTATGGAGGACAGTATGGAAGTTCCTTAAAAATCTTAAATATAGAACTACCGTATGATCCAGCAATCCCACTTCTGGGCATATAACCAGAGAAAAAGTCGATTTTGCTACTGTAAAGCTAGGTTGGAAAACAAAGCTTTTGGCAGATACTGCTCCTCCCAGCATGAAGTGAGTGTTTTGTAGTGGGGCAGACAAGTGAGACTCAGAGGGAGCTCCCTCCAGGGAGGAGGGCAGAGCTTAGGCCTGTGTGCTGGCAAATCCCACCTGGTGAGGCGGGGAACTAGGGGACACTCGGTGGGGCCCTTTTGCCCAGTTACTTCTCAGATCAGTCACTCCCCAGATAGAACAGAATCAGTGAGTCAAGAAGGAACGTTTTACCCCCAACACTTTCAAAAGGGAAGAATTCCTTTCCACAGCCAGTGTAGAAACCTGAAGGAAATGAGAGGTTCTCTCCTATGTATTTTTAATTTAAAAAAGCACTCCTGCTTTTTTATATAAATTTAAGTATAACTTAGTTCTGTATAAATTTAAGTCATCGGTGTGAACTGTTGAAATGCCAAGTAAGAGAGATTTCTAGTTGATGGCATATGTCCCAGGCCTGCTTTTAACAGCATGGTCTTCCGTTGGCCAAGAAGAGAACAGTGGACTAAATATATTCATAGCAAAGTGTAGCTGAGTTTTTAAAGCTCTGACATGTAAAAATATTTCATAAGTCATCTTTCTACTATGTAAATATGGATGAAACACCCTCCTTCAGGTGTGAGCCCCAAGCAACCCTAGGCATGCTCTCAGGCCTCGTCTATACCCCCATGAGCTGCTTACCCACCTCCACAACTGTATGGAGTTGCCACTGATCTTCACCACCTTTTCTTAGAGACTAGCTTTTATTCCATCTTCAAGCTACAGCTCGAGAGGACATGTTTCCCAACTTTTTCTAGAAATGTCCTAAAATTTCCAGGGCATCCTGTACCTACCTCTAAGCATTTCCAGACGGCCTCTCTTCTTCTCCCCTCACTCTCTCTCATCCACAATATCTACCAAGTACCTGTAACACGCTGATAATACGTGAGACACCAGTTGGTTTGGTAGTAACATAGCATCTGTCCTGCCTGAAGCCTGCTGCTGAGCAGGAAAGACAATTAACTAGGGCTACAGTGTCCAGTGTGTGCTGAAGAGAGAAGAGCCAGGAGGCCTCCGATCCAGGGCACTAATCTGGCAGAAGAGGGATGGAGTAAAGAATCTGTGAGTCTCTCCCATGCCAGAATGGAAGCTTTTCTCAGGGAGAGACCTGGGTTTACCTTCACTGCCAAGCACCGTGTTTGGCACTCAAGAGCTCTTTGTGACACCTGCAACATTAAAAGTCACTACGTTCAGAGCGTTCTTTGATGTTGCTGGGTTTAAAACTGAAAGAACCAGGTCCATGAGGATGCCAGATTTTGAAAGGTCTGAAATGTTGTGCTAAAGAGCCTGGACCAGGAAGGTGACAAAGTAGTGTGTTTCAAAAGACAGTCATATAAGGACTCTGGATCGGCTTCTATTTATAAAACTAGAGGGGAGGGGCTGTTTGGCTCTAAAGATTCTATGGCCAAACAACTGACTTTTCTTTGTTCATTCATTTGTGCCAGGCTCTGCTTTAGGTGCCAAAGATGCAGCCCTGAGTCAGGGAGGAAATTTCTCTCTGCTGCTCCTGTGTGACAGGTTGACATGCCTTAAAAATTCACGCACGGAGGGAGGCCTGGGGTGAAAATGAAAACAGCAGTACACATAACCAATATTTGTCAGCTAATACTGTGAACATTTGGTTTCCAAAGGAATGATAACAGATTTTTTCCCCTGTACTTTATACATAGAACTAGCATAAACAACCCAAGATCCACACATCGTGTTTCTAAAGCTGTAAGCCCACAGCTGCCGAGAGAAGGCTGTGAATACTTGGCCTCTGATCATTTTCCTTTGACAGATGCTGCGAACCAACTTTGGTTAAATCTCTGAGACTGAGAACAGATTAAAAAAATCAAAACTAGTTTTAAATCTTGCCATACAACTGTTTCAGTGGTCACCCCTTCATCACCAAAAAGTTTTGAAGCTGTCAGGATAGTAGCTTGTAGTTAGTTATTGATTAGTGCTATCAATGAAGTACAGGATACAGCTCTGCCTTGTATCTTTCTAAATCACATTCTGGTAGGAAGATTATTTTGCTTCAGGCATAAACACTGGAAAAACTAGTTCATGTCAACTTCCATCTCACCTCCAATCCAGACCCATATACAATCTTTACAATGAACATACACACCAACACACACACTACTACCTCGTTTTTTAGGATCCAGAAAATAAACCAAATATGTTTTTGGCCTTTTATTCCCAACTCCACAGTAAACCGGTAATAACTCTAATAAACATAAACAAATAGAAATTGAGTTGCCTTGAATGTTGGAGGATAAGGGTTGGTTTTGAAGGGCTAGTGGCAGCTTGGCCTCAGGCTTGGAATCAACTTCCCTATGAGGCTGTTACCTGGTCAGCAATGAGGAGCTCAAGTGCCAGATACAAATACAAAAAGGGTTTCCATTTTTTCTCTTTTTAAAAACATCACAGTGGTAACCAAAGCTGTCATTCCATACAAAGTTTTTGCCTATTTACATGTGAAAACAGCCACAACAAATGTCTTCTATTAGGAGCCTGGAAATCTGAAGTCTGGCTATGGCTTTTTTTTTTACTAACCTCTTTGTCAGCTTAAAAAAGTTTATCTGCTTTCCTGAACATCAGTTGTTCTCACCTGAGAGATGAAAGGAACAAACTGGAGAATTTCAAAAACTCTCTCTCAGCTCCTCGATTTAGTGGTTCTGTGAAAATGGGCTTGGATCAGAAACTTTTTTTTTAATAAGGAAGGAAAAATGCCAAAATAACTGCAGCACTAAGAGGTTGTCTCTAAATACTTTCTTGTGTCTATAGTCAGTTCCTTTTCCTGAGTTTCTCTATAATTCTCCTCTTCTGTGCTTCCCCATTCTCCTCTTTCCTTTTTATCTCTCCTCCTCTTCCTTGTACTAATGGTTAGGATATAATTATTTTAGTAAACTGTTACAGAAAACACTGGCTGTACAACTAATGTAATGAGGAGTGGAAGTCAGTTCTTTCTCCTTGAGAAAATGAGGTCACACAGAGCAAAGCTGAGAAACAAATTGTGCAAAATTACCAGAATGGTACTAAATGTAAGATTCTCTTAAATGGGTCACTGAACTAGCATCCAGTTTTGGCCAATCTTAAAGAAAATCTCATTTCTATTGAATAGTCTGGTCCTAAAAAGTTCATTCATTACAGGAGTTCCTGTTGTGGCGCAGTGGTTAACGAATCCGACTAGGAACCATGAGGTTGCGGGTTCGATCCCTGCCCTTGCTCAGTGGGTTAACGATCCAGCGTTGCCGTGAGCTGTAGTGTAGGTTGCAGACGCGGCTCGGATCCTGCACTGCTGTGGCTGTGGCGCAGGCCAGTGGCCACAGCTCCGATTAGACCCCTAGCCTGGGAACCTCCACATGCCGTGGGTGCGGCCACAAAAATGACAAAAGGCAAAAAAAAAAAAAAAGTTCATTCATTACAAACTGGTAGTCCAGTCCAAAAAGAATTTGGTTAAAATTCATTGTGATTAACAACATGGGTATTTGTAAGTATTTACAAAATTTTATTTGGAAGATGTATTTCATTTTCCCTAACTTTTCTGGAAAAAAATACTAGTGTATGAATATCCTCTTTGGATTTTAGTTTCTATCCCTGTAAAATACTGATCTGTCTCTAATAGTTCTTATGTTCTATGGTCAAGAGCAAGTGATCCAAGGGAACTAAGTTTAGACTTTTGACTTGCGTCAAGATTTTGTTAAAATTTTTACTTTGTACAAATACTCATACATTTGCAACAAAATTCAAAAGATGCAAAAGGCTATATACAAGTGGAAAGTAAATCTCATTACTGTCCCTATCTCTTCATCACTGTTTTTGTGATGAAGAGTGCCTAGGTATTTTTAAGTTATATATTAATTAAAGAGAAAATAAGTTTGGTTTTAATAGGTACCAAATATTACAGTACTATTAGGATAACAAATTATAAATATTCTTAAAATTTTCTGTCTACCATTACTTTAATTCCTCTATATCCTCAGCAAGATTTTTGCATCACTCATGATTGTTTTTAAGCAGTTTTGGTATGCATTATCTCATTTGCTCTTTGTAAAGCACCATCTATGGGTATAATTTACAACATTCTACCTTCTAAGGCAGAATACAAATGTCATGTTGCTTTGCCATATATGTATTTAGATGCTGTCAAAATGCCAAATGGGATGCTGATAATGGAGTAGTTTTATTAAGTGTTACGGCAATCTATCCCAAAGAAAATCATGAGAACGATCAACTGAGAGTTAAGAATTTGGAGAATGATTGGAAAGTGTATGCATATGACAAGAGGCACATATGCCTTAGGGCCAGCCCTCAGTGGCACGCTGCTGGAATTGCCCCCCACCCCCACTGCAGTCTATGAGGGGCCAAGAAGGGCTCCTGCTGCAAGCTCAGTAGGAGTCTAAAGGCAGCAGGGACTACTGTTGTTGAAAACAATAAAAAATTCCAAAGAGATACCTACTCCACACCTGCCTCCTTCTACAAAACTGCTGGTAGACATGCAAAGAGATAAGACGCTTGTTGTCCTTTGACTCACCTTGCCAGTTCAGGGGAGAAGGAAGAGTATCTGGTACTCTCCGTAGAAATCAAGGGAAGAATGCTTACCTAGCATGCTTCTAGTCACTGGTCAATCATAATAATGCCTCCCAACAGAAAATTCAAGACTGAGTGCGATTCAGATTTTTTTCTTGGTTTTGAGCTATCATCACTTGCAATCAAATAGAAATCCTCTAAAAATTACCATATAAGTTTTATCTGAGACATTTTAAAAGATCACTCAGTAAATACTGGGCACCTCCAGGCTGGAGCACAGAAATGAGTAAGACACAGTGGTTGCTCTCAGTGAGTTTACATTATGATCATAGGAATACAAGAACCTCCCCTCCAAAATTTATAAGAAGAAGTAGAACATAAAAATTATCTAAGAGAAACACAAAGGGCCTTCATTGAATATATCGTAAAACTTATAAATGTAGCTCCTATACCAGATATATACCTTATAATATAAAATCATATACCTTAAAATTCAAAAATGTCTATAGCTTTAATCAGAGGAGAAATAGAGTTTGTTGACATTCTCTCCTTCTTTTAGGAAGCCTAGGAATGAGCTCATCTTTCATTATTGTGTTTCATGAATTTGAAAGTCATAAACCAACAGAATCTGTTGGTTGTAATTCATATTAATGCCAGGATACATGAAAGCCAATATATTACACTGTTAGATGGGTCTTATTCTCAGGAAAGAGTTAATGGGATTGATTGTGAAATCTTATTTGGTGCTCTTAGTTAAATGACTGAAAGTGCTTTCTAAAAAGTGTCATTTTAAGTCATTGATTTAGAAACTCTTAGGCTCTATTAGATAAGGAATACATCTATCATTTTATATTGACCACCTTCCAAATAAAGCCCACTCTGTATTTCATCAGACGGTTTCTAATACTATCTTTCATCAAAATAGAAATGGCTTATTTCTCATACTTAAAAACACATTGATTAGAAAGAAAATCATGGAGATTATTTTTTTGCTTGATTCTTATATATTCTCTGAAGTGTGTACTTTTAGGTTTTCAAGATTACCTGGGGTTAAGATGAATTAACTGGATGGTAATGATTGGAGAACTTGGCTCAGCTCCTCTAAATTCCTCGGTCTATGGTTATTAACCTAACCTGCTCTCCAGCTATTGTGTAAACTGAATATGTTTGTCATCTTCTTAAGGTGAATTAATTAAGGATAAAGTTTTCTCATCTCTAATTATGGAAGTAAATTAGAGTTTATTTTAAAACACCTTGGAAAATAAAATAGCTTATCTTGGTTTTACAGTGATCGAGTCACAATGTCTTTATAAACACATGCTACTAAACTCAAAAATTGAAGGAAAAAAGGTACAAAAGACATGGTGTTTCGTCTCTGATGAAGTGTGTTCTGCTAGACCATGGCATATTTTTCATTTGATCCTGTGCAGTCACACACCCAGCCCTGTGGGGGTTATTCAGCTGACTAGCATGTATTAGAGATGCAGTTCTTACACAGTAGACTTAGCTTCTACAGTGGCAGATCACACTTCTTGCTAAATTAACTTGCATTTGTCATTAGACACAAGAGGAAGCAGGTAGAAACCATGTTAAATAGATGAATTAATGGTGCTCTCTCCTCACTGCTGAGAAAATAGGTACTAGAGCTCAGATACTGATAGTAGTTAATGAGCTTGATGAAGGAGATATTCAAAGAGAAAGGATGGCCAATAAAACAAAGCAAAACCAAACAGACCAAAAAAACTAACACAATTACTACCCTAGAGGAATTCCATGGAGTACTTGCTGATGCTGACTTTTTCAAAAAGCATGCTGGAGGGGGGGCGGAACTCTCCCTGATATGTATATTAGATCTGCAAAGTCCTTGTAGACTCCATTTCTAGGAAATGAGATTGATTTGAGGGATTCACACGTAAGAAATACCCTACCTCTACCCTGTGCTGACTTTATAGTAAATACATTTAGATAAATTACATCTTTTAGTTCAGCCCTTGTATATACCAAATCCAAGCACTAAATGAGAACTTAGACAAGACCTTGAGAAGATCCTCAGGCAACATAGGAACTGTATTTACTCTTTCAGGACACCTTTTACAGAAACAATAGCAAGTTTACAGGGAGTAGAAGGGAAGAGAGCTTATCATTACTGAAATGATAGTGGCTCTTTTGGGATAAAAATTGAGGCAAGCCCAAAGACGGGTTTAAAAGCCACAAGTTGGTACCTGGATAGAGATCTGGATGACCCAGTTTCACCATAAAAGGTGGTATTTTTATGTGTTGAATTTTTTCCCATATCCCAGTGAGGAAAAAAAAAAAATCAATGATGGTGTTAAACTTATGTATTGAGTCCTACTCATTAAAAAATTTTGTAACAAATACAATGGTTGATAAAATATGGTTATATATTACCATGAACTACATTTTACCCCTGTTTCAGTAATAGCTGCCATAATTACATGATTCTGAACATCATCCCTCCAAGAAAATCATACAAACACTTTTTTTCCTTGTTGGTATCCACAGAACAAACTAACCAGATGGAAAGCTATCGTCAGCTGTTTTGTTTCATGGGAGAGTAGTTCACCAGCTCTCAGGAGAATTCCTATCTGACCTCTCTACACAAGACATTCAGCTTCCAACAAACTGGGCTTGTGAATATGTCCCTTGAGACTAATATCAAACATTCCACCACAAATCTATGATGCTTGTTTTAGGTTATTTTTGATTGATGGCCTGAAGTTATGGCTTTAGTTATTTTTAAAATTGTTTGTTGAGTTTTAAAAAGTAGTGTTTGAGGGATCAAGAAAATAGCCTCCTTCTTCAAAATGGGAACTACAGTTATAATTTTAGTTTTTCCATCAAGTCATGTACACCTACAGTCCTGACTTTTCCATTCTAATCTCACTTGATCCTTAAGTAGGAGCATAAGAAGCTGATAATGTTCTCACTTCATAATTAAGGAAAGTAAGTGCCAGAATGGTTAAACGATTTCTATAATAATGGGTAAATTATATGCCAGTGCTAAAGAAACCAGTGCAACAGTCTATGGCCTCTGCTTTCTAACCCAATACTTTTCTCAACATGTCATGTCTTGGGTTATAAGCAGAAAACATACAAGGAAGTACACACAGGTCTGCTCAAATCCACCCTCAGAACTAGGAAAAGAAACAAAGGGAAAACCTAAAAGTAGAACTTTACTAGTTGTTCTACTCCATGATATTTTAAAATCTGTGGATTTAAATATTTCTGCTGTAGAACATATACTCATCTTGTCTGACCTAGTTTACACAGACTTTGGAAGGTACATTTTTTTTTCATTGTCTCATTTAACATCACCCAAAATTTTGTCAAATTCAGTCAATGAAATAATATGTTAGTGAAAGAATACTTCAGCTAACATCACAGATCTCAGAAGACAATGACCTTGCAATTTTGGTAAAGTCATGATTTGTCTCCAAAAATCATATTCACAGATGGAGAAAGGCTGGTGCATCTTCCAACAGAGAACTGAAGTAGCTGATCAAACAGTTCAAAAACTGTTAATAGATGCTTACTGTGCCCAGAGTTTAGAGTAAGACCCTTTAATAATGTCAACAGATTAACTACCTTCTGCTATTTCTTTAATATCTTCCTCAGCTGGTATTCAAAGGGCACTCCAGCTTTCTTCCTCGGGAAACTTAAAGGACTCTCCTTGCCATGGACAGGCCCTTAGAGCTTCACCTTCTGTTCTCTAATCTTTATCATAGCCCTTGGACATATTTTCCACAGATCTAATAGATATGAATTAATTCACTATTCAAGTAAACATATGCAAAGTCTTAAACTTTTAGAATCCTCCTTGCATATGTGTTTTCTTGTCTTGGATTCCAAGCTCTTGGAGAACAGGAAGTTTTCTTTTTTTAACAGTTTTATTGAAGTAGGCTTGATTTACAACATTGTGAGAGGGAACAGGACATTTTCCACTTATTGATTTCCTTAGCCATAAAGCATGTTCTGAGGTCCTGCTATGCTCTGACCTGAGATGAACAGAAGTAACAGCCTTACCCCTGAGGAGCTAACAAGTGAGAGAGAAACACACAGTATAAAACAGTTGTTACTAAATGTGGCAAAGAAAAAACAGACTAATATATGAACTAATGACAGCAACTCCTCTATCCTGAGAGATCTGAGAAAGCTACAGAGAGAAGGATTTTTTAAATGGTCCTTAATCTATGAGGAGAATCATCAGGTCGATAAAGTAGGTAGAT
>PVHT020000079.1:8255058-8302799 GCA_004024745.2 Catagonus wagneri
GTGTGTGTGTGTGTGTGTGTGTGTATGTCTGCGCACAGGGTTGGGAAAGGGATGGAGAGAGAGTGGGAAAAGTAGAAAAGGGTCTCTATGCTAATTACTGGAGTTTAGGCTTTATTTTACAGTCAAAGAAGTGCTGTTGGAAGTTTTTCTCTAGGGAAGGGAGATGATCATATGAATGTGAGAATGATGAGCATTGTGGAGGATGTTCTGGAACTACTAGGGAAATTGAGCTTACTTAGAGAACAGAAGTCATGTAGCAGAAATGTGCTTGGTTCCACTCAATAGAATGAGAAACTTTTAATAATATCTTCAGTTTGAGGTAACCCACTGTATCTGCAAGAGACACAAGGAGGGTCTAAACAAAGATTCAAGGAATGTTTCTGATAAATGCCTGTAGGGGTAGAGATGGAAGAGAGAATGACCGAAACAACTGCCTTGGCAGAAGAGGTAGCCTGTATACCACGCGCTGTGGATGGTTCTATACCTCCTCAGAGAGCAAGACTCTATATATGCCTTGTTCAATGAGGTTTCCAGAATGCTTTTGACCGGCCATCAGCCCCACCTGCCCTCAGAGCAACAAATCAAATTAAAATCCCAAATGGGAAAATCAGCACAGGTATATTCATTTAGGTATAGTTCAAATTAAGATTCCTCATCCACTTTCTGTCTTCCTCCAAGTTCGGTATATCAGTCACACAAGTTTCAAAGACTCCAACTTTTTGAACTAACATTTCCCAATGTCATTTTAATATTCCTCATGCCATTTAGATTTATTTCCTAAAGAAAAGCAGAAACAAATCTACTTTACAGAATCAGTGAAAGACCTGAACAGGCTATAGAACTGTCACACAGCACTTCTAGATGAACAGAGATGTATCTCGATAGGCTGAATGAAGCTACTTTGAATAGATGAAAATTAAGGCAGACAACCCAGCAAACTTCGAATTAAAGAACAGTTCACTTTTAGAGTCAAAAGTTGTGGTTGTGGCATTATTTTCACCTCTTTAGCAAAACTTACAGATCATATACATCCTCTTTTTAAGACACATAATCAATGTGATGATTTTATATAGTATTACCTGCCTCCATGGGGACAAGAAGCTATAATTAAATCAATGTAACAATTTATATTTGGTATTTAGAATAAACGATATGACAATTCAACTCCCTTAAGTAAATAGAATTCCTCAAGACCATACTGATATGAAACACTATTGGAAACCAGAAGTCCCAGTTTATATCCTAGTACATTTCAACCTCACCATAAGAACTAAAAGCCCTTTTACTTTTGAAACTTGTAATCTCTGGCAGGAAAGTAACATAAATAACTTGTCTCTGATTTACACTATGCTCATGCACAAAGCTTGTGCATATTGGAACCATGCCTTGGCTTTGCACACTTCCATGGTAACTGAGTTTTGAAAGAGAGAGACAGAATTTTCTCTGTCTCCCTTATTTTGCATCTAAAGTGGTCGCCCTCAGCAGTTCACCCTTTGAATCAGCCCACAATTATCCCCATATCTTCTCTGTTTGATCAATAAATTCCATGATTACCATCAGCATGCAGAAATAATCTCTGGGTACTGCTACATCTGTCTGGATTACTTCTTTGTTGACAAACATAAGGAAGGACTGGTTTAATATATACATATATACTACCTCTTGGTTATCATTTACTCACTTTTAAACCTTTAAAAATAAAGCATTACCTATATAGAAAAGAATATTTTAATATATGCATAGTATAACTTAATTTGACTTAAATCAAGTATTTTCTACATATCGAAACCCCCTGTAACTTCCCAATCCTGATCTAATTCTAAAAGTTAATCTTAAATTTCATCCTGATTTTTGGGTGTATCATCATCATCATGCTTTTTAATAGCTCTAATAACACTATGTTTAAAAACATGTTAACATGTATTTATTATAGTTACCAATAATCAACTTTTGACTGTTTTTGAACTTTACAAAGATGCAGTCCTGGTGCATTTACTATTTTATAACTGACTTGTTTCAATCAATATTGTGACAGTTATCTATATCGAGGACGACGCCTGTAATTCACCTATATTTATTGCCATAAAGCGGTGTGTTATATGACCATACATCTGCTTATTTATCTAGTTTCCCTTTGATAGATGTTCAGTTTCCTGCTATTGGGACCACTGTAAACTATGCTGCTATAAGCCTTCTTCTAGGTGACCCCTACAAAATTTTATGTCACACACCTAGGGGTAAAATTACTGAGTCATATGAAAGGTACATGTTCAACTTTACAATATAATGAAAAATTGTTTTTCAGAGTGGTTTTATACATCTATCTTTCATTCTTATTTCAGTGTGTGAATTCCAGTTGCTCCTTATCCTCACCAACATCTTATATGGTCATACTTGTTAATTTTTTCTGATCTTGTGAGTCTAAATTATTTCATTACAGTTTGCTGGTCAGGTAAATTCATATTTCATTGGGTAGGTTGAGCTTTCTTTAAAATATTTGTCATTTTAAAAAGAAAATTTTTTGCTTATATCTTTTACCCATGTTTCCATTAGTTTATATTTATTTATTTATTTAGCTTTTTAGGGCCACTCCCATGGCATATGGAAATTCCCAGGCTAGGAACTGAATTGGAGCTACAGCTGCTGGCCTACGCCACAGCCACAGCAACTGTGGGATCCGAGCTGCATCTGCGACCTATACCACAGCTCCTAGCAAGCCAGATCCCTGACCCACTGAACGAGGCCAGGGATCAAACCCACATCCTCATGGATTCTAGTCAGATTCGTTTCCACTGCACCAAGAAGAGAACTCCCTATTTATGTTTCTTTTTTTTTTTTTTTGGACTTATTTGGGCCGCACCCGCGGCATATGGAGGTTCCCAGGCTAGGGGTCTAACAGGAGTTGTAGCTGCCGGCCACAGCCACAGCCGCAGCAACATGGGATCCGAGCCGCGTCTGCAACCTACACTACAGCTCACGGTAATGCCGGATCTTTAACCCACTGAGCAAGGCTAGGGATCGAACCCTCAACCTCATGGTTCCCAGTCGGATTCGTTAACCACTGAGCCACTACAGGAACTCCGGGAACTCCCTATTTTTAATTCAAGGAAATGTTTTATGTTATGCATTATAATCCTTTGTCAGTTATATGCATGGCAAATATCATCTATTAATCTATTGTTTTATGGCTTGCTTTTTCATTATTAATAATACCTTTCAATAAGCAATTTTTATAAATTATCAAACATTATTTATGATTTGTGTTTTTGCATCTTTTTTTTGTAGGGCCACACCCACGGCATATGGAGGTTCCCAGGCTAGGGGTCAAATATGAGACACAGTCACAGCAGCTCTGGATCTGAGCCTACACCACAGCTCACAGCAACGGAGGATCCTTAATCTACTGAGTGAGGCCAGTGATCAAATCCGCATCCTCATGGATCCTAGTCGGATTTGTTAACTGCTAAACCACAAAAGGAACTCCCTGTTTTTGCAACTTTTTAAAAAAACTTTCCCTACCCTGAGATCATAGAAATTTACTACTAAATTTTAAGTTTTGCTTTTCATATTGAAGGTGGAATTGCTTTGAGTATGGTGTAAGGGAGGACCCAATTTAGTTTTTTTTTTGTAAATAACAAATTATTCCAGTAACATTTATTGAATAATTTTTCTTCTACTAAACTAAATATATTAATATATCTGATTTCCATATAAATATATATAATATATATGATTTCATTTTCTATTAAATTGCACTGATCTTTTGGTTTATCCACTTCTAATACTATATTGCCTTAATTACCTTAAATTTTAATATTTCATATAACAAGCTAATCCACTCATAAAGTTTTTATATATATGGTACTACATTTTATACAAGTAAATTTTTATTGATTTCAAACTGGGTTTTTTTTTAAACATTGTATTCATAGGGTATAGTCATTCTGTGAGTTTTGCTATATTGCTTTTCTATCAAGGAGCTTGCAAAACTTTCAGTGAGAGTTAATGAGATTAAGCACAATCAGGTTTAATATCATTTGAAAGCTGCATTTTGTGTAGTATTTATACAAGTCTTTTGCTCCTTTATTGGATTGTCTATTTTTTTCTTATTTACTTGCAGAATTTCTTTGTGTTCTGGTTTTCTATGATACTTTTGTTTGTTCTCAAATTGCAGTACTTTCTATGGCTCTGCTATCATTTTCACTCTGTGTCTTTTGAAAAACAGTGGTTCTTAATTTTAATGTAGTTTAATTTCTTAAATTTTCCCTATGTGGCTAGTACTTTTCCTGCCTTGTTTGAGTAATATTTCCCCATTACAAGTTAATGAAGATAGTTTCCCATTTCCTGAAAGGGCTAAAAGAATACCTTCACAATAGTGAGTTTTCAAGGCCATGAGCATTGTATCTTTCTACATATTTGAATTTCTTTATGTTCCTTCAAAGTTTTCTGTGTAGAGGTCTTCCATATTCTTATTAGATTTATTACAGGGTATTTGAGGATCTTTTTAATGATACCATAATGATGCATGTTTTAAAATTTCATTTTCTGGTTGTTGCTATCATATAAGAATACAATAGATTTTTATACATAGACATTTTATCCAGCAACTCTGGTAACTCACTTATAAATAATTTATTATAGAACTATTTGGGTTTTCTTCACAAAATTAGCCATCAACAAATAATGAGTTTGTTTCAATTCTTATACTTTTCTCTTTCTCAGCTTAGTACACAGTCTATGACTTTCGCTATAATATAATAGAAAAGAGGATCATGTACATTCTTTTCCCATTTCCGACCTCAGTAAAAGCTACCAACATTCACCATTAAGGATAATGTTTGCTATATTCTTTAAATTACATTGAGAAATTCCTTTAGTCTTAATTTGATAAGTATTTTTTATCATGAATTGAAATAAAATCGTATCAAATGCCCTCTCTGCATCTGCTAAAATAATTATTTAGCTTTCTCTTTTATTTAGTAAATGTGGTAAAATACAGTGATTCTCTTTTTAATTTAATTTAATTTAATTTAATTTGTCTTTCTGCCTTTTCTAGGGCCGCACTCGCGGCATATGGAGGTTCCCAGGCTAGGGGTCTAATCGGAGCTGTAGCTGCCGGCCTACACCACAGCCACAGCAACGCGGGATCCAAGCCGCATCTGCAACCTACACCACAGCTCACGGCAACGCCGGATCCTTAACCCACTGAGCAAGGCCAGGGATCGAGCCCGCAACCTCATGGTTCCTAGTCGGATTCGTTAACCACTGAGCCACGATGAAAACCCAAAATCATATAGTTTTCAGGTACTGAATGGACGGACTATTCTCACCTTCTCAACTCCGTGATGTTGCTTTGAAAAAAAAAAAAGTGGAATAAGAAGTTTCTCCTTAAAAAAAAAAAAAGAAAATATGGAATATGGTCCATTTCATTAAGAATATCCTAAGGAGCAAGTTAACCTTGCTCCTTAGGAAAATTATGAAATGGACCATATTCCATACATGATTATGATGGGGGTGCGCAGGACCACATATTCTTGTACTTACATTTAGACGAGTATTTATATGTATTGTCATAATAACATTTCTATATCAATATTCATATATTTATAAAATATTCATTTCAGATATTTAGATTTTAGATGTTTAGGCTTGTGCTCTGATCACCACATGAGGTACAGGCATTCTAATGCTGTATTTAAAGTGTTGTTTAGGAGTTCCTGTCGTGGCGCAGCAGAAATGAATCTGACTAGGAACTATGAGTTTGTGGGTTCAATCCCTGGCCTCCCTTAGTGGCTTAAGGATCGGCATTGCCGGGAGCTGTGGTGTAGGTCGCAGACGCGGCTTAGATCTGGCATTGCTGTGGCTCTGGCGTAGGCTGGAGGCTACAGCTCCAATTAGACCCTAGCCTGGGAACCACCACATGCTGTGGGTGTGGCCATAAAAGGACAAAAAGACTAAAATAAATAAATAAATAGTTGTTTAAAATAAATGCTAGAAATTCTACCAGTTTTGTGATCCCTTTGGTTGTTTCTTCATTTTATAATATACTAAAAGCCCCACAAAACGGAAGTATCCTGAGAACTCCTAAGTCTTGAGAGGCTGTGTTTCATAGTGCTGTTACACACTCTAAAACTAAATAAATATTAATAATGAGAATGGCATTTACATGTTAAGTGACGAACATTTAAGGTATACACCTTACTGCCCTGGTAAGAGATAAACACTTGATCACTGTAAATATGAATAAAACTTAGGTTTTAAAATATTTCAAGAGAATCAGAACTATTTTCCTCCTCTTTGCAAGCCCTCACTAACCCTTTTAGTGTGTTTGTGTTCAGTGAGAAGGGACATTACTGTGGAAAATCAAAAAGGGAATTCAGTGTTTTTTGCAGATAATTTTGGCATGTTCCATTGGGAACTTCTAGTCTGAGTGTGCATTTTTCCTGGGAAAAGGCACACATGTTCCAAATCCTCAGTCTTTTCTCTGAGAGTGAAGACCTGCTATATAGAGAATTAATGACAATGTACATTCAGCAAGACATTCTGATGGAAACTTCATTATTAAAATAAAAGGTGGCAAATATATGGAAATGCAATTTGAATGTAGTAAATAAAAGCTAGTATTAAAAATGCTATAAAAGCATTACAACAATTAATTGCTTTTCTGATTTTGCTAAAGTTAAAAAACCAAATATCTGAGGTGGAGAAATAGAAAATATTTATAATTTCTAATATATTTTCCAAGAAAATCAGTGGTACTCTTTTTCATGATTAAAAAACTCGTGTTCAGTGTCTAATTAACCTTTTTGAAATCCATGTGTTTTGTTCTTTAATGGTTTTCTTAAACTTACAAAATAACCAGAATTCTTATCTTGACCTTGACTTTGTGTTTCATATCAGTTTTTCATCCTGTAAGATGTTGCTGTTCATACTCTTTCTGGGTACATGTTAGTTTAGCCCTAAAACCAGAAGAGACCTAAAGCTCTTTTCTACCACCGACATTTTTAACCACACATCCATATCTGGGAAATTACTCAATGGCAGTCACCAAGATCTAACACCTGGACTGAATCCTCACTGCGGAGGACTTTATTTGATCATCGGTGTATGCGGCATTCAAATGGAAATGCCCAGGAGGCAAACAACGAACAGGCTAAAGCTAGAGATTTCAGAGTCCAAAGTACATTTGCGGAGATTCAAGCCACAGGTGAGAAGGATGTTGCAAGGGAGAAGATGCGGTACAGGAAGATCTTAGGACTGCTGAGCGGAACCCCTATTAGGTGCCCAGTAGAGAGTTGGGAGATCAAAGAATGGCGTAGAAGATGACATTGCACTTCATTAGTAATTTCTGCTTCCGTTAGCATAGACAGAGACTGTTGTTATTTCCATGGAACTCCACCTCCAGAACTCTCCAGCAAAACAATAAGTGGTGACAGTGAAAGCTCCATCAACAGTTCCTATTTATACGCTTGCAGCAAAACCATCCTAATTCAATGCATGTCACTTTCTCATTGAATTCCACATTAGCAAATGATGAATACAAGATGTCCTTTTTTTGCTTCACAATCTGGCTGCTGACTTGATGCATTTTTTGTGAGCAACACACATAGGGAACTGCCAAGATGGAGAGTAGCCTTTCCTAAGTCACTCCGAGTGTCACCATAACCACAGCATTTTTTGCTAAATTAGGGAGTTTTAATGTAAAAAAATATAAACCTATTCAAGTGCTTGACTCAAGTGTATGAGGATTTATAATTTACCTTAACAAAAATATTGCCTTTATATATGCGAATTTTTTTTATTCAAAGGATTAAACCAAAATGACGACTGCTCGATTTGATTGTCAATACTGCACAGCATCACTTCTTGGAAAGAAATATGTACTAAAGGATGACAACCCATACTGTGTTTCTTGTTATGATCGCATCTTTTCTAACTACTGTGAGGAGTGCAAAGAACCAATTGAATCAGATTCCAAGGTAGGTCTTATCTCAATTCACAGAATCACTGCATATGGACAGCAGACAGAAGTTTTGGAAGGCCTGTTTTTCTTCAGTGTTGACTCTTAATACCCTACTGCTCTGCTACTGGATATAAGGATTTTCAAAGCTACCCTCAATCAAGGTCCAGGCACTATGCTCAGTGCTGCGAACCGTAACATATGCTTTAATCCTTCTAGTGATCTTGGGAGACAACTGAGAATGCTGAAGATTACAAATGTTATTTGCCCAAAGTCACACAGCTGAAATATTATTTCTAGAATGAAATACATAAATAACTGGAAGTATAAAGATTCAAACATTTATATTGTCTGATTTCAAATCAGCCTCATCTCTCCTAAAACCACTGCGCCCTGATATTTCTCACACATACAGTCCTTTCCTCCCACAATGCGCATTACTGTTTTTTGGTGTTTGTTATTATTTTGTTTTTTTGTTTGTTTTTTTTGGCTTTTGCTTTGGTTAAGCAGTGTTAAAATCTTGTTTAGTTGAAGCTCAAAGAGTGACAGGATATTACAACAACCTAAAAACAAACATTCCATGAAAAACTTCTCTTATAGTTTATAAAAGGAAAGCAGAGAAAATTTGAAGAAATAGGAGAGTCCACTTACTTTCCATCTGGCTTTTGTAACCAACCAAGGAAGCCCTAGGCTCTAGCTCTTAATTGCCCCAAACAATCTCCTCTCTACGGGTAATAGTATCAATAACGACATTCCCTCAAGCTACCAGCACAACCTGCTAGCACCAGAGTCCCAGGAGTGTTTAGTTTTGTCATAAAAAGGCCGGTTGTATCACAAACACATTTAATTAATTTTGATTTACTGTCTCAAAGGATCTTTGTTACAAAGGCCATCACTGGCATGAAGGCTGCTTCAATTGCACCAAATGCAATCACTCCTTGGTGGAAAAGCCTTTTGCTGCCAAAGATGAGCGCCTGCTGTGCTCAGAATGCTATTCCAATGAGTGCTCCTCCAAGTGCTTCCACTGCAAGAGGACCATCATGCCTGGTAAGACCACAGGGGAGCTCCAGTCTAGAACTGAAGCTGCAATGCTTTGAATTAAACCCAAACACAGGAAGAGTATAGTATAACAGCCACCCCCCCCGCCCAATCCATGGTTTCAGGTCAGCCTCAGTCTGAAAATATTAAATGGAAAACTCCAGAAACAAATATTTCTTACCTTTTAAATTGTGTGCTATTCTGCAAGGTGTGATGACGTCTCTCACTGTTGCCCTCCACCTTGCCCATGATGTGTATCATCTCCTTGTACAGAGCATCCTGCCCAGCAGTCACTTAACAACCATCTCAGTTGTCTGATCAGACACTGTTATCATAGTGCATGTGGTCAAGAAACGCCTATTTTAGTTAATAATATCCCCAAGTGCAAGAGGAGTGATGCTGGCAAGGAAAAGCTATAAAGTACTTCCTTTAAATGAAAAGGAAGTTCTTGACCTAACAAGGAAAGAAAATAAATCGTATGTTGAGGTTGCTAAGATCTAATGTAAGAACAAATTTTCCATCCATGAAATTGTAAAGAAGGAAAAAGAAATCTGTGCTTTTGCTGTTGCACCTCAAACTGCACTACAGTGCATGACAAATGCTTAGCTAAGATAGAAAAGGTATTAAATTTGTACAATACGATATTTTGAGAGAAGAACTACATTCACATGACTTCTATTCAGTATATTGTTATAATTGTTCTATTTTATTATTTTATTGATGCTAACCTCCTGCAATGCCTAATTTATAAATAAACTTTAACATAGGTCTTATGAATAGGAAAAAAGCATCATATATGGGGTTCTATACTATCCACAGTTTCAGGCATCCACTGGGGGGTCTTGGAACGTACCCTCACAGATAAATGGGGGACTACTATACAGAACCCTGCTTTTGAGAAAAGACATCTTTCTTGCTGTCACTTCATCTCCTTTAGTGTTCTTTAGAAATACAAAGATTATTCTGTCTTCAGTGGGTAATTTACTGTGTTCTATGTGTTTTCATAAACCTAATTTTACAGCAACCTTTTGTACCAGAATCTGAGCCATGGAATAATGCTAAAACCTCTATCAATAAATAATATTAATACTGCATTAAGCACCTTGTCCTAGCCAGTCCAAACAGCATCAGGAAACATAATCCATCATAGGAGAATGGGACCAGTCCTCATTCTGTAGCTCAACACACACTTGTTTGAGGGTCAGTCATTTCTATTTTCTCTTAGGGAAAACAAGAACCCATGTAAATTGCTACGCCTGTAGGCAAGTACTAATTCTGTTTTGATCCTTTTCTCAATCCCTATAGACAGCAGTGTGAGAACACAATTCTCTCTCATTTTCTCATTATAGATTCAAAGATTTTCTAGGAGACTCTAAGTGCACAACATCAATCTCAGGAGTTTGTGCCCTGGGCGTTTCTAATATGCTTGTAATGGTTATTACAGCCCAGTTTATCTAAACCATGCCTTTCATAGTTTGCATTTATAGTACTTTCCCATCTCAAAATTGTGAGACAACACAAGAGTTTCCAGTGAAAGAGCGATTGACCATCAGGAGGGCTGAACTCTAATTACTTAACATCTTTTTTTCAGATAAATGTTTTAGCAAACACTATTTTCTCTATGTGGATGATTAGTTGATCACCTTAACTTTTATGTGTATTTCAAATAACTTGACATATTTTTGCTTAAAAGAAAACTATTACAAAAGTTCTCTTGTAGTGCAGTAGGTTAAGGACCCAGGGTTGCTGCAGCTGCAGCACAGGCTGCAACTGCAGCATGGGTTCATCCCTGACTGAGGAACTTCCACATGCCATAAGTGTGGCCAAAGAAAGAAAGAAAGAAAAAAGGAAACGAAATTAGACTTGATTTGTACTAACAGTTCTTGGTGTTGGGGTACAGGTTCCCGCAAAATGGAGTTTAAGGGAAACTACTGGCACGAAACCTGCTTTGTGTGTGAGCACTGCCGACAGCCAATAGGAACTAAACCTTTGATTTCCAAAGAGAGTGGCAATTACTGTGTGCCCTGTTTTGAGAAGGAGTTTGCTCACTACTGCAGCTTTTGTAAGAAGGTAATTATCTCAAAAGGTTGAAGCTTGTGAAATCTTCCAAACCATTTCTTTTTAGCTTGTGCTATGTATTTGTAATGAACCCATGCTATCACTCTGTATCTGTCTTTACACATCCATTGTCGGTTTTGAATTCCAACCTGTTCAAAACCACTGACTGTCACTGTGAGGATGGCCATCTATTTTTATCCCCATAAAATTGTACCCAGAACATGAATTTAATATTCTAGAAGCTCAACTGATTTGATATTCCAGTTCCATTCACTGTGATTAACGCAAGAATTCACATATTCTGGTAGAGGGCACACATCTCTCTTTGAATACAAAATAATTCCTGGAAAATAATTTTTGATCCACTTAGTTTCAGAGAAATACAGATTTGTCTCACAGAGTCACAGGCTATTTCCTTCCTCACATTATGTCCAAGCAATGTAAATATCTTCTTGACTTGAAGTTTTTTTATTTCTCAAGAGTAGATATAGACAAGAGAGTGATACCCAAGAGAGTCAAAAGGGAAATTCATTAGACAGAAAGAGGAATAAAAGCAGCAAGTGGTTTCTTTCACCTCCAGATCCAGAACTCCACATAGGGCCTTTTAACTTGGATACCCACTCAAAACATACTTTCCAATAGGAAAAAAAGTCATTTTCTTTCAAGTAAGTTTTGTCCAATTCTTTTTTGGGACTGCTAAGCTTTTATATGAAATGTCACTCATCTCTGTCACCTTGATAAACCTGACTGTAGTCCATAAAATATATATTGATGTTCTCAAAGAAATCCTTGACCTGTGAGGCATCATAAGTTTCAAATAACCATAGACATTATGATGAGAAAGTGTGAATCATGAAAACATATTGGATTACGACAGTGGTTTCTAAACATGTTTGATCTGCAGGTTACTTGGGCAGAACTCTTAAGAACCTCTGCAGAAACATGGAAGAAGGGATAAATCAGGGGGTTGGAACTGACATATACACTACTATATATAAAATAGGTGGGTAACAAGGACCTATTATTTTATATACAGTAGGAACTCTACTTAATACTCTGATAGCCTACATGGGAAAAGAATCCGAAAAAGAATGGATCTATGTATGTGGATAAAGTTATCTGATTTACTTTGCTCTGCATCTGAAATTAACAAAACTTTGTAAGTCAACTAAATTCCAGTATTTTTTAAAGTAACTATGAATAGATTAAATTTTCCTATATTCCCCTTATAAACTATTACCTATCCTCTTTCCTTCCTTGTTTCCTTCTATTCAGCTACTATCCTGAATTTCGTAAATATCCAATCTATATCCTTAACTTTTTAACTAATATTTATATAACCAAAAGTGGATGACATTGTTTTAAGTTTAGAATATTTTCATGAGTAGTAATGTAGTTCAATTTTTCTGTTTTGTACTCAATCTTATGTTAGTGAGATTTAACCCTGCCATTACACGTATCTTTAGTTTATTCACTAATTAAAAAAAAAAAGACCATTTGCATACTTGTATCTAGACAGCTAGAAGTATCCCACTTTCTACAGGTGCACATATACAAACACACACACAATTTTCTCTATATATTCAAAATATTAGTACTGTATCTCAGAAGGCAATGTCAACTCCTAAGTTGTATTGTTTTTGTTTTTTAGGACCACGCCCATGACATATCGAAGTTCCCAGGTTAGGGGTTGAATCAGAGCTGTAGCTGCCAGTCACAGCAACATGGTATCTGAACTGTGTCTGAGATCTGCACCACAGCTCATGGCAACGCCAAATCCTTAACCCACTGATCAAGGCCAGGGATAGAACCCACATCCTCATGGATGCTAGCCAGATTCATTTCCACTGAGCCACAATGAGAACTCCATAAGTTGTAATCATTGAATTCTACTCTAATGATAGCTGAAAATTACAATTGAAAGTAACATGACACAAAATCATCTTATACCCAGAGACTTCCATTACTCTACCAGAAATGCCAACTTAGAAAATGATTTTACAAGAAATAATCAGATCCTATGACAGATGAAACACTAAAGAATTATTAGTCAATACATGCATTTAGAAAGAGATGCTAGATGCAAACTATTGCTTCCGGGGTGGATAAGCAATGAGATCCTGCTGTAGAGCACAGGGAACTCTATCTAGTCACTTGTGATGGAACATGATGGAGGATAATATGAGAAAATGACTGGGACATTTTGCTGTTCAGAAGTCGACAGAACATTGTAAATCAACTATAAGAAAAAAAAGAAAGGTGCTAGAAATAAAATGTATTTATCTCACTGTTTTGAGGGATTGGCCATTTTTAGGCTATGTTTCTTAAGAATTTATACTAAAATATTAATGAGATGTGGGAATTATCCTAAAATCTTTTGTTGGGCACACAGTAAAATCTTGCAATGCTATAAAGATTCAATAGAATTTCTCTAGTCCATTGGTGCTAAGCACTATTCGTAGCCAAATCACTGGCATTTCCCAGGTTATAGGAGCCTGCCCTATATTTAGGATATGGTTTAAAGTCACCAAAAAATTTATGAAATGTTTTTATTGGGTACTAGACGGATCACAACATGCCAGTTATTTTCTATTTAATTTTTTAAAACCACAAGTCCTTTAAGGAAAGTTGGCTAAAAATGTTTGTGATCAAGATGATCCAAGCACTGGGAACTATGTCTAACCACTTGTGATGAATCCATATATGTATGTGTAACCCTGTCACCATGCTGCGCAGCTGAGTATAATGGAAAAAATAATAATAATAATAATAAAAAACAAAAAAAAAGATGATCCAAGCTGAAGAAAAATAATTTGTTTCAACTCAAGCCAAAGACCAAGTATAAAATAGAAGAAAATAAACAAAAACTACCTAACAGCCAGGCTCTTAGAACTTTTTCCATAGATTTTATTTTGTGAAACTAAAATGTGTTTCCTATCACCCCCGCCCCCAAAAAAACAGGTAACCTCAAACTGCAGTGCTTTGAATTCAAACTCCTCTAGTTTTACATGTAGTATTCTCAATTCACCAGCTATTGTCCACAGAGAGTGGTATCATCACAGCCACCACTTTGCCAGAGAAGAAACTTGTTCTAAATCCTGGGAGCAATTAGTGGCAAAAATCAAGCCAGGATATTAGGCTTCATCTTAGCCTGTCTGCCTCCTCAAAAGGAATAAAATCATAAGAAAACTATATTTTAATGTTCCAGAGTTTCTTCTTCCTAATTAAACAGTCTTTGCTGTCTACATCAAATTGTTGGGTTTTCTGTGAATACATTTTTCAAGTTTTGAATCTTTTAAGCATTTCCTGCTAATCATTTGACCAAACAAATCAAAGGAATCTTGAATTCTGCTGTGCCTGCTGTAAGGCATTTGAAGGCAGTAGAGGGTATTTTAAATTGCTTTAGTTCACACACACCATTATGTTTTCCATTTATTTATTTAGACTAGTATACTTTTTCTTCTCTACAAAAAAAAAAAAAACCTTTTCCATCAAATATCTTTAATTTTTAAGATAGTCAGTGTAAGATTTTAAAATATTTTAAAACTTACAATTACTATTTCAAAAGCCTAGAGCATAGACATATACTTTTTAATTTGTTTACAATAGGATGGCTTAGAGTAGACTACATTTTCTAACATCTAGTTAATTTGAATACAAAGATTGCAGGCACCATCTCAGATATCACAATGCTTCAGTCAGTATAAGACATTTCCATGAACGCAGGACAGGTTCCACAGCCATTCCAGGAACCCAGCGGCCATGGCTTTTACAGATGCTGTGACTTAAAAACTGCTACACAAGAAAAGTTGTCTAATACTTTTCCGTCTGAGTTTTAAATAAAGATATCTCAGCCTTTTAAAAAATGGAATCTGGAGTTCTTGTCGTGGTGCAATGGAAATGAATCCGACTAGGAACCATGAGGTTGCGGGTTCTATCCCTGGCCTTGCTCAGTGAGTTAAGGATCTGGCATTGCTATGAGCTGTGGTGTAGGTCACAGACGTGGCTTGGATCTGGCATTGCTGTGGCTCTGGCATAGGCCGACAGCTGTAGCTCTGTTAGACTCCTAGCTGGGCAACCCCCATATGCTGTGGCACTAAAAAGCAAAAAAAAAAAAAAAAAAAAGGTGGAATCCATGGATTCAACTGGTTTAGAAAAAATAATCATATGGAGGAATATTAAATATCTCTGCCAAACCCTAGCACATGACGTGGAAGGTTTAATGTCTAACCAGCCTTCATGACTTTGAGCCCTCATGCTAAAACCTCACGAAGTTACCAACGGCACCCCCGTTTTTTGCTAGATACAATATTGGAATTACTTTCCAAACCATTTTTTCCCTTGGTGTCTGTTCATGCAACAAAGACTTGTCAAGGGCTTATCGGCACAAAGGAATCTTGCCTCATTACTATGTTCAAGATTAAGCACATGGGCTGTGGAATCCAGACTGTGCAGGTTTCAGTGTGACCCTAGCAAGTGACTTAACTGCTCTAACACTGTAGTTTCTCTTCTCTAAAAAGGGAAAGATAATAGTCCCTATTGTGTCTGGATATTGAGAATGTTAAGAAGAGGTTAAGCACACGGCTGAAGACTGCAAAAAAAAAAAAAAACCTAAGAAATACTAGTTATTATTAGCAAATGATGGTGTATATCAATTCCTTTCAAAGTTGCTAGTGCTGGAATAAAGCATTCATGAAAAATGGGATTTTTTTTAAAAAAAGGATCCTTAAAAGTATATATGGACATAAGAACAAAGCATAGAAAATATCTTAGCTCTAATGGCAGGTTTTTGAAGACCACCAAGAAAGAGAAAGATGAGCAAGGAAATCAAGGACCCATTTCTTCTTCATCTTCCTGAGTTCATATGGCCCTCTGTTTTCTGCTCCATTGTAGAATAAAAATTAGGATATTTCTCACCAGTTCTATTTAATCCCTATAGCCTTTTATTTCTCTTACTAGTTTAAAACAAAACAAAACAAAACAGGAAAAAGATATCCTGGCAATGTGATAGAATAGCCCCAGGTACTGCTTGTGGACACAGAAGAGAATCTGCATTATAATAGCTTCCATGGTCATTGCCTTTTTTGTTATCCTTTGCCAGGTGATAACTTCAGGTGGGATAACATTTCATGACCAGCCATGGCACAAAGAGTGTTTTCTGTGCAGTGGCTGTAGGAAGGAGCTCTGTGAAGAGGAGTTTATGTCCAAAGATGATTATCCATTCTGCTTGGACTGCTACAACCATCTTTACGCCAAAAAGTGCTCTGCCTGCACCAAACCTATTACTGGTGAGTTCTTGAGCTTAATACAGTCCTACCAGGGGACAGTTGTGGCTATGTAAATGCTATATAGCTAATTTAGGAAATGCAAGTGAAAAAAGGGTGATCTTTCCTTTGTTTCCTTTTGATATAAACCTGGGGACCAATAGATAAATATATGTATTACACAGAAACTTCAGGGCACATATAGAGTATAATTAAGGTAACTATGTTCTGTACAGGGCAAATAATACTAAACCATACTGACTCTGCATAAAGGAATAGCTTGGGACAGGAGGAGAACAAAATGAGCTGAGAGGTTGGAGGAGAGCTTTACAAGGAGGCATAATATGAGGCAAAAACTTTAAGGAGTTGAGTGGGGAAAGAGTATTTATAAGTCAATATCCTGATAAGTTCCAAACAAGGGTGAAGCAGCCCTAAAACAGAAAAAGAGTTGTTTTTTTTTCCTTTTTTTTGTCTTTTTAGGGCTGCACCTGCAGCATATGGAAGTTCCCAGGCTAGGGGTCAAATCACAGCTGCAGCTGCTGGCTTACACCACAGCCACAGCAATGCCAGATCTGAGCTGCATCTGCAATCCTCACCACAGCTCACAGCAATGCCAGATCCTTTAACCCACTGAGTGCGGCCAGGGATGGAACCCGCATCCTCATGGATACTAGTCAGGTTCATTACCGCTGAGCCACAATGGAAACTCCAAAATAGAAAAAATTCTAATGAAACGCAAGTATTGTACAAAAATCTGAAGCTATAATAACAAAGATAGTATAGGTCAGGAATTAATTAAACCTTAATTTAAGATGCTTCTAACCAATGTTTTATTCTTCTCTTTTTCTATGCACTTACACTAAGTTTCAATTATGAATAGATGAAATAAAACAAGATAGCATTCTCTCAAAGAAACAAAATATAAGGGACATGATTGAAAATAACATAATGGTAAGTCGATCCATGTAAAATGGATCTTCAAGGTAAAAAACACATTATATTTTCTTCAGGGACACTTCTATAATGCTAATCTTGTAGTAAAAGAACTGAAGCTTCATCACACATGAGTAACCCAACAGCTATTCTAGTAGGCAAGATATGGTCACCAAATAAAGTGGCATAACTCCAATTCTATTCTCCACTCCTAGTACACTTAGATCATGTTTCATTTTTTAGCTCATTTTATAAAACCTAGAATTAAAGATTATTTTATCCCATTCCTCCTCCTCCATCTTCAAATATGTCACAAAGTAAAAGTGAATATTCATTTATATGCAAAGAAAAGTTTTGTTGTAAACCCAGCTTAACAGGCTTTCACTTCCTTGCAAGGGAGCGAGTTTCCTGGATAAACAGAACCCAGTCCTGTGGTACAGGGCACGATGCTTTTCAGAATCTCACACTGGCCAGTGGGCTACATCTGGCCAGCAAGCATGTTTGGTTTGGCCCACACATGTTTGGAAATAACTAATGCGAAGTCCACTGAGGCACAAAAAAGTAAACAAAGACCCTGTCCAGGGTGAGCAGACTGCCCTCACATTCCCGGCTGGGTCCCCGTATTACAGAGCTGAGTGGCTGGCCCACAGTGTAGGGCATGAGCCCTGTGTTTCTTCCACCTGGTCTCCACCACTCACCTTTGCCACCTCCCCAGCCCTTTCACAGACGTGCATTGGCAAATCCAAGACCATCAGGCTCCAAAGCTTGGGGTCTTAAGCACTCTGCTCTCCTGCTTCTGGCAACACATCTGGCAACTCCTGCAACCAAAAAAATAAGCTACCATCCCCACTGGCTTTAGTTAAAAATGGGACTTCCAGGAGCTCCCATCATGCCTCAGCGGTAACCAACTCAACCACTATCCATGAGGACATAGGTGTGATTTCTGGCCTCGCTCAGTGGGTTAAGGATACGGCACTGCCGTGAGCTGTGCTGTAGGTCGTAGATGCAGACTCGGATCTAGCATGGCTGTGGCTGTGGCTGTGATACAGACTGGCAGCTCCAGCTCCAATTTGACCCCTAGGCTGGGAACTTCCATATGCCTCAAGGGTGGCCCTAAAAAAGAAAAAAAAGTAGGGGGGGGAGACTTCCAGAAACACTCCAAAATCTTAGTAGAATCTGCAATCACAGCCCAGTGGACACTCAGTCGATGTACTGGACAACACTTTTCTTTAATTGGACAGAAAATAAAAGGGGGGGGGTTTCCATGAAAAAAATGAGAACAATTAACAACTTCAAATGGGTTTGAAAACTTTCTGGGGACTCAAATGGCTAATACTGATCTGAAAGAGCCTACAAGAGCCCTTAACTCAGTAAGTTTCAATTCTGATCCATCAGAGTTATGGGTTTGAGCGATTTTTCTGCTGGACTATTACAGGTCAATCACTGAGCCCAGCTTTTTTAGGTCAGACAGAAAACCCGCATTGTTCCGCATGAAATATAGGATCAGGAACCAATGATTTGGCCCGAAAGTAATCCCAGTGCAGTATATGTATTTGGTTTAGAACAGTCTTTTGATAACGATCTTAATCTCCTTTTGGCTCTGTGATTGAGATATACCAGAAACTACAGTCTAAAATCTTCCAGCTCACTTTGATTTGTTTTGGTCTTAAATGTATACAAGCCCTGTAGTTGAGCGTCTTTAAAATTGAGCTATTTGAACTAATATACCACAGGAAACTGTACCCCCATGTATTTATCTTCTGAAAGTTGTACATTCATGCAAACATGTCATACTAAGAAACTATGTCACAATGTTTTCAAAACACTATTTTAAATCTCAGTCTATAAGGAACAAACCCAAGGCATAACGACAGCTTTTTTCTACTCTATGATAGGATTTACTTTTCAAACTTTCTGGGATAGATGAAGCAGCTTGATCTGGTAGGAAGAGCTCTGGCCTAGGGAGTAAAAGACCTTGATCTTGCCTCTGCCCCCGACTACTGTGTGGCTGCGGGTAGACTAGGCACCTCTGAAATCCTCATTTGCCTCATTTGCAAAAGGAGTAGCTCAACAAGATGACCTCCTCACTGTTTTCAAATTCTGTTTATTTCTAGTAAAAGGACTTTCAAATGTGGGTTTCTTCAGGAAGGGATGCTAAAGTTTCTGGTAATGTTTTTCACAAAAGAAAATCCAGATTTAATTTGATGATATTAGGAGCTTAGTCTCTGAAGTCAGATGGCCTAGGATTGACTCCCAGATCTGCCACTCACCAGCTGGGTGACTTGGCCAAGAAGCTGAAGTTCTCTGTTTTTCATTTGCAAAGTCAGGCTGAGGGTAGTATCTACTCCATGAAGGAGAGGTAAGAACTTTGTGAAGTGAAGCACTTAGAATAGTGACTGGCTCGTCTTCAAGTCAAGTCGCATTTCACCAAATGCTACTTCTTAGCTTCCTGAATTTTCAGAAATAAATGAAGCCTGATAAAACAGGTGTCAGAGACCTTCTTATTGCAAATGACCCTCATGACCTGAGGGAGTAAATTACATCCAAAATTGAAACAATTAACTATCATCTCACATGCTGAATCAGGTCTTTCTTAAAGTCTTGCTAATAGATGCTTCTTTTTTTTCCTTCTTTGTAAAAATCCCGGAAAAATTATTTTTACATTTGCCAGCTGTACAAGGCTTAACAAAATCAAGAAAACCTCATGCTCATCCAAGTGCTGAATGTATAATAATTAGTTTTATGAACGGAAATGATGTATGTATATACAGAACATTATTCTTGCTGTCAGCTTATTAATGTTTTTAATAACATTAAGGGAATTAATTGGTGCCTTATTGATTTACTCTTATTAGAAAGTAGTGATAACAGCATCACAAATAAGCAAGCTATAAATTTAATCAAGAAAAGTACAATAATTTGATGTAAATTTATCCCTGAACTAGCAAATTATATGTGAAGCCATCAGAAAACTTTTCTAGGATGGAAACAAAAAATTCATTATCATATTTAAGGAGAATTTATCTGAACTAGAATATTTATTCATCCTTTCTGCTTCAGCATCCCAAGTGGAATATTTGGAAATTATATGTGAATCAGCACATGAAGCATTTACGCAAATCACAGAAAGTTCACAGCACTAAGATCACTTGGAGAAAATTGGGCAAATGAATAAAGACTCAAGCTTAGGGCATCCCAATCCTTTCCCAGTGCTTAAGATCTTTTCTCCTTTTCTACAACTCCTCAAAATCAGTTCCTTAAACTGGACCCGGGATTCATATTTGGGATATAGAGATAGAGTCTCAATGGAGACTTGAATTCTGATATCTTTCATAGAAATCCTATGGCTCAAGCGAGGTGGTGGAGGCTGACAAGGCACCTCTTAGAAACTAATCATTGGGTAGCACAGGCTCAGAGGCCAGAGGATCAGATTCACAGATCTCTGTTGCAAACCTAAACTGAAGTAATCCCTGTGTAAGGTAATGGAGTTGTCACATTAGCCTAGCTACAGGAGAGTCAGGACAGAATTCTCTCTTGGGGACTTTTGGAAATTGTCACAATCTGACCATGAGACTTTATCCTAAATGATAAACTTGGAAAAAGAAAGAACTAAAAGTCAATAAAAGATACCGGGCTGTGTGTACACATTTATCTTAATTTTGCTTCTAAGTAAACAGGGTCATGAAGAGAAAAAAAAGGTATATCTGACTTCAAAACCTCTGCCCTCTTCCCACTGCATACCTGTATTTCCTTATGTCTTAGGCAATCATTAACTGTTTCCAAAAATACATGCTTTGTATACCCAGGTTCAACCTACTTATATTGATTATGGAAAAATTTGTCTAGGACTCTGGCTGGGTCTCCTAAGAAGAATTTGTCCATGAGTGACATTCCCAAATGGACACAAGGCCACTGAGGACAGCATACCTTTTTAGGTTACATGTTTCCATGTGGTCTTGCTCACTTCTATCTCTCCAGTTTCCAGAAGAAGATCTGATGGAATGCTCAATCTATTTGTTGAAAGAACAGATTATCCTTTTTCTCCAATTCCTTTCCAGGCCTCAGAGGCGCCAAGTTTATCTGCTTTCAAGACCGCCAGTGGCACAGCGAGTGCTTTAACTGTGGGAAGTGCTCCGTGTCCTTGGTGGGAGAAGGCTTCCTGACCCAGAACAAGGAAATCTTCTGCCGCAAATGTGGCTCTGGGGTGGATGCTGACATCTAGAAGGAGACAGTCCTTCCCCACCTGAAATCCACCTTGCTTTTGTTCTCACTAAATCCAGAACTCTAATGACATCATATTTCTGACTTACTATTTAGAAAACAAACTAATGTAGAGTTTATAGTGGAAGAGTTTTTGCACACATTCTGATTGAACTATAAGAGCTAAAAAAGAAAAAGCATAGTCTAACAAAATCTATACTAAATCACAAAGGCACCTTTCCTTGTAAAACACTGCACTCTGCTGTTAGAAATACAGGAAAATATCTCTTTATTATAATCCAGTGTATGACCTATACCTAGAAGTCATGAACATAAGTTATTACTGAAGACTGCTGTGTTTCAAAACTGCAGAGTAAAGAGGAAACTAAGAGATCACATTGAAGGCATACATGATTCATGTTTACATTCCTAACCAGCTAGTTATAAATGTAATGTGATTGGCTATGAATAGTAGGACAAAAAAGATCCAGGAAAATGGATTAATAATCATCACATTGAAGTATTCTGTCATTTTATCTTTTTTTTTTTTTGTGTGGTTCACATGTAATGCCATTGGAGTTGAGAAACAAAGCTACAATTTGCCCTCATCCACCCACTTGCACAGCTAGTTGGTTATCGTATTTAACCAATGGAATCTGGGAATTCTGGACACCATGACTCTCATTCTCTGCATAGAGATAAACGGGTCCTTTCTATGTGGGGAGGGTAAAAGCATAGGTTTCAACACATTTTGTATTAAATGCATTTACAAATCCCACAATGATTTTTTCTAATTCTTACAGATTCCGTGAAAGAAAAGTCTATTCTTTCAAATGAGCTAACCAGGATAATCATTGTGTCCAAAGGCAAACCTTTAGAGTAAATAGATCATTAAATCATCACTTGTGGAAATGAGTTTTAGGGAAGGGATTGAGTGTTGGAACATGACTTTCATCCAGATATCTAAAGGCATAATAGAATGCATAATTAGCTTGGAGGCTCGTGCATTTTTGGTTTCCAAAATTACATAGATGATTAATAGGAAGACATAAAAGTGGGCTGTAAAGAAATCTAGTAATAAAAACTGAGAAAGAATAATTCACTGCTGATAGTTGTGGACCTGCAGCAGCACAACACAGCAATGTGGTCTGTAGATGAGCCCCCTGGCTGTCCCTCCACACCTGTGCCACCACTTTATCTACGCCAACCATGTTCCCTCGCTTCAGACTCTCTAGGACTGTTAGAGACACACGCAACCCTCGGTATCCATTCTACAAATAAGCTGGTGATTTTTGGTCACAGCCTTAGTGAAAAGTCTGTCACCACATGTGTCTCTTTATATCAGACATCCAATGATGACGACCTTACCCAGCTGCCCCTGGATAATATTTTCCATATTGTGGGATAAATGGAAAGCAATCTCTGCTCTCCATGCTCAGTTATGACTCTTGGTTATAGGGTCACTTGGGTGGAGCAGAGAGATGTTGGGGGAGAAACCCACATTGACATAACATTTTTCTAAGTGCCTACTCTCAGATTATTGCACAACATTAATGTTCTGATTGAAATCTAATTATGTGCTCTGGCTGATTACAATGATTAAAATAGCATCACAGGAGATTCAATTAAAATTGTTATGGAAACACAATTTTGGAAATAGTTTAAAATGCAAGGACATTTAGAAATGCTAGCAATTTAGAGATACTAATGAAAGGTCAGGCTACACAAGCTATTTGAAAGATATCATTGTCTCTTTTTTGTATTAACGATTCTAAGATATTTTCTCATATTCACATCATTAAATGTAGGCAAAAATATCAATATTTTTCAAACATATGCATTCTTTGAAATTGCAAATGTGTAATTGAATGTGCCAATTATCTAGAAAATAACAGTATTACATAGAAAGCCAAACCATTCTGAATCTGGATAGATATACAACATGTAAAACTGGCTCAGTTAACCAATTATAAGCAAACATACAAAATGTAATACAAAATGTAATGGTCTTTCTTGGTTAAACAATTGGTCATGTTTAGGTATTTTGCTGTGTAGGGTTGGGGGGGGCATGTGAGTATGCATATAATCAGGCTTGTGTTTGATCTTCACAATAAAATTCACAGAACACTTCCAAGGAAGAGATTTTGTGATCCTTTGATAAGTATAGGTAAGTATATATACTTTCACATAGAAATAATTCCATATTTGGAAGGTAGCTTAGTCATCAAACGTGTCTGAAACATGTACTATGCACAGTTAAAGCACCAGCTGCTGTGGTCCTGGGATGGTGGGAGGATAGATCAACTACGGACATGTGGGGGCGCCAGAGGCAGAGAGCTTAAAATAAGTTTCACTGTATACATAACACACATAAACACAACAACTGAGAAAGAAGACGCCATTACACTGACATACACGCGAAGCTAAAAGTATAAAGCATACATGTTATACTATGATATACTATAGTTGATTTAGGTCAGTCAATAGAAAAGCTCTCTAATGGCCCTATCCAAAGACGGAATGGGCTACCTCAGGAAGCAGAGGGCCCCCGGTGGTTCAGGGCATGGCATCTGTACAGGCAGGGAAGCAGTTGGAAGTTAAGACCTGTGTGCTAATAACAGCCAAATGGCTTGAATGTAGCATAGCAACTGTGCCTAAGAGTGAGAAGAAATGAGATTGCTCAACAAGAAAGGGTCAGACAAAAGAATATGAACTCTTAGAATAAATGGTTTATATTTCATAAAACAGGCAATAGAAAGTTATTAACTATTTTTAAATAGAGGAGGAAAAGCATTTTGACAGTATATGAGGAACATTGCACTAATGATCCCATGTGGCATAGACCTGAAGAGGGCAAGGTTCCAAAGGTTAGATCTCTGACTACAGCAACAAACTGGGTTAGTGGCTACCAAAATGAAAAGAGAACAGCAATTGGTAATGCAAGCCAAGAGCTGTATTTGTTGACATAGATGAGTAAACAAGTCAATGAATCATAGGTTTTATGTTGTCATGTTGGGGTTAGAGATGAAAAAGAAAAATTCAGGAAAGAATTTCTACTGTCATGATAACAGGAAGGGTGCTCAAGGATTCAATTTTCACTTAAAATCATAAACATGTTACATTGGGACAATCTAGGCACATTGGTTGAGTGAAGTGTGATAGTGCTACCATCAAGGGTTCAAAATTTACATGGTCACTATAACTTTAAAAAAGAAACATTAAGTTGTACATTGGAGTGAAATATTGGCTAATCATTATGAAAATGCAGAACACTGTCACAAATGGCCTTGGTTAAATAGCACTACAAAATTTAGTGCTATTAATGAAAAATCACCCTAGAAACACATATGTGATGTTAGTAACACCGTTTTGACTTTAAGAAAAAAATAACTTTTAATTTACATGGATGGAATTAGAGACCCTCATACTGAGTGAAGTAAGTCAGAAGGAGAAAGACAAATACCATATGATATCACTAATATCTGGAATCCAATATACTGCACAAATGAAACTTTTTACAGAAAAGAAAATCAAGGACTTGGAGAACAGACTTGTGGTTGCCAAAAGGGTGGGGGAGGGAGTGGGATGGTGGGGGGGTCTGGGGTTAATAGTTGTAGACTGTTGCCTCTGGGCTGGAAAAGCAAGGAGATCCTACTGTATAGCACTGGGAACTATGTCTAACCACTTGTGATGAATCCATATATGTATGTGTAACCCTGTCACTAGGCTGTGCAGCTAGGTATAATGGAAAAAAATAAAATTTAAAAAAAATTTACTTGGTGAATTGATAATTCACATTTTAAATAAGAAAATGATTGTTATAGTATGTTTTAGATATAGTAAATACAAATTATTCTCAAATACATTTAGAGAGATGTGTATTATCCAATAATACAGTTTTTACTTGTTTTACAAATTCTGATACTGGTTTTCACAAGTTAACTATGCTGAATAAATTTGCATAGTACATATTTCTCAAATTGTTATTATTTTGTTTTTGTTTTCTTTGGACTATGTCTATGGCTTGCAGAAGTTCCCAGGCCAGGGATTGAACCTGAGCCACAGGAGTGACAAGGCCAGATCCTTAACCACTACACTACCAGAGAACTTCCTCAAATCGTTTTTAGAGATTTATTTTTTTACATTAACTGTGCAGCAAGCAAAACAGGAATGGAATAACTTTGTACTGTTTCTACTTCTATTCCATAAAGGGGCATAATGACTTTATGTTCTTGACTTCACTTCTACAATACCTAAATTAACTATTATGTTCAAATATCAATTCATGGTCTTAATACAAAAATAGCATAATTCAGTTCTGTGAACAAACAGTAATGCCTCCACATCTACACTCTTTCTTATAGATATCAAATTTTAAAATATTCTAAACTAAGAACTGTTTTAATTATCATTTCTGTGATTCTAAAAAATTCTATCAGAAATATTCCACTTCAATTGGATTTTTCTTTTTGACTGAGGTGGTCTTCTGCTAATTTATTATCATTTATATATCAGAGTAATTATTAAAACCCTTAGTGATTTTAATCTCTTACTTATTTCATCTAAAGCAAAATCTGTGTCTGTAACACAGACTTCATGAAACTTTAGGAAACTTTAGCTAATCCACACTATAAGCATCTCTTAGGTTCTCGCCAGAGTTAACATTATATTACTAATTTAAATGCCAAAATGTGTTCCACAAAGAAAACTTTGGAAGAATATCTCTCAAACATTTATAGTTTTTTTTTTTTTGTCTTTTTTGTCTTTTTATGGCTGTACCCATGGCATATGGAGGTTCCCAGGCTAGGGGTCAAATTGGAGCCAGCCTACACCATAGCAATGCCAGATCCAAGCCGCCTCTGTGACCTACACCACACTCACAGCAATGCCGGATACTTAACCCACTGATCAAGGCCAGAGATCAAACCTATGTCCTTATGAAGGCCAGTCAGATTCGTTTCCACTAAACCACAACTGGAACACCTATAGTTAATTTTTTTTTAATCATATGGTTTTGAAATATAATGAAATTCTGTGAGTACCCAAAAGATAAAATTTTATTTCTTCGAATGGTATTTCTTCAATAAAATAGAGGAACACTAGAAATTATATTTACTAGGATACTACTTTTATCCTGAACTTCCTCGCCTAGAAGCAGAAGACCTTTTAGATCTTCCATTATTCTACCAAAAACATACCAAGAGTCATCTGGGATAACTGTAAAGAAATATCTGGGGAGCTTCTGAGGTCCTCTTTCTAGGGAGAGATAAAGGAGACCTAGTGAGACTTGGGGGAGAGGTCATTAGGTAAATTCAACCTTACAACTTCTCAGAAGTTACTGTATATTTTGTTTTGCCAACATAACAAAAAGGGCACCAAGGAACAAGGATACCAAGAGTCTTCACTTAAACCACCAAACTCAAGGAAAATTAGCAATGAGTCCATCCTCTCAGTCATCTACATGGCTTCCTAGGCAGTTCTAAAAATGCACCATCCAGAGAGAATTAGAGAAGTTATTTTTCAGAACTCTGAACATTCCGAACTTTCTCAGATGACCAGCTTTAGGATCAGATACCTTGCTGCATGTGGGGTTGGAGGAGATTTTCCTCAAATCGCGAATCAAAAAACGAGGGGAAAGAAACAGAAGCGATTCACGTTCAAATGTGAGTTTATAAAAGAAATAACAGAGTTTCTGTATATTTGCAATGCCTGGATTGTATACTTCTGTGGTTGAGAAAGAGAACAGCTCACTGTGATAGAATTATGATCCATGTCACAAACAAGCAAAGAGTATTCAGGTCAAATATTTTCCCATGAATGGTAATAAACTTATGGAGTGGATGTCCTTAAAGTGTTCTCTGAATGAGGAACAGTAATGAGCTCAGCAGACATCCATTCAGTGACTCAAACAGTGACATTAAATGCTGTTCCCACCACATGCAAAAACAAAAATTAAGTTTGACATTTATGGCAGTCCACACACTGAATCCCAAAGGCTTATTTTTTCTTTATACAAATGACAGCCTGTCCCTGATTTGTCTCTGTAACATCATTTGTGAAGCAATTTATCTAAGAACTCAAACCCAAGTTCTCAAACAGAAAATGAATGGAGTATAAAGAAGAACCGAAAAAAAAAAAGAGTGGTGATTAAAAAAACCTAACATTTCTGAAAACAGAAAAATTTTAAAACTTCTTCCCTATAGTATGATAAAACTTTTTCAAAACCACAAGGCAAAATGGAAAAAGGAAAAGAAAAATTTTGATAACATTGTTGACTTGAGAACCATAATTTGATGTCTCCTCCTTTCAAGGGAAAATTACTCTCTCAGATGCCACCAATAGATATACAGTGACCAAAATCTTCACATGTCTAACCTTTTGTGAGGTATGTGCTATTATTGGCCTTCCCACGTTCCTTCAAAACCTGACTGAGTTCAAATCTATGCATCCTGCCTAAAATTGTTTTCTGGGTTCCAGACCCAAGTTCCTCTCTGCCTCTGGACATCTGCAACCCAGCAGTATGCTGACAGCTCACTACTTTATTATCCTTTCTATGAATTCCACTTATTTTCTTATGCTCTGCATCTTATGTAAGTGAATCATCCGAACAGAGCCTTTAGATTTATGCCTTGGGCACATGAAAAGATGCTCAACCATTTGTCCTAATGACACCATTAGTCATTAGGAAAATGCAAAATAATACCACAACAAGATACCATTTCACCCACACTTAGAATGACGGTGACTTACAAGGCAGACAAAATAAGTGCTGTTAAGATGTAGAGAAACAGGAGCCCTCCCACACTGCCAATAGGAACGTACAATGATGCAGCCACTTTGGAAAATAGTTTGGCAGTTTCTCAAAAAGTTAAATATAAAACTACCATCACCTCAGCAATTCTGGGTATCTACTCAAGAGAAATGAAAACATATGGCCACATAAATATTCATAGCAGCATTATTCCTAAGAGCCAAAAGTAGAAAAACTCAAGTATTCAATCAATAAATTTATAAACATAGAATAGCCATACAATGGAATATTAGTCAATCATAAAAAAGAGTGAAGTTCATGGATAAACTTTGAAAAAATTATTCTTTGTGAAAGAAGCCAGACCCAAAAAGGTCATACATTGTATATGTATGAGTCCATTTATATGGAATTTCCCAAAAATACAAATTTATAGAGACAGAAAGTAGATTCATGGTTTCCTAGGGCTGGGAGTGGGAATAGGGATTTATTGTAAATGGATGTGAGGGATTTTTACTGAGGGGAATGAAAATATTCTAAAACTGGTTTATGGTGATGGTGGCACCACTTGGTAAAATTACTAAGAATTATTGCTTTATATACTTGAAAAGAATGAACTGTGTCCTATATAAACTATATCTCAATAAAGCTGTTTTTTTTTTTTAATCTGACTTGGCTCCTCCCTCATCCCAATTCCTTAAATCTAATTCCTGTAAGAAAAACCACAGTTTCAAACTTTTCCCTTGCAGATTTTTGGTGTTGTTGTTTGCCCCAAATTTCATTCTTTTATAACTCTCTGTGCCTAGGATCCTCCTCCTCTTCCTTGCCTGCCAACATGTTAACCTCTAAAGCCCAGATCAAAGATACATTTTATGTCAAGTCTTTACTAATATCCCTTGGGAAAAAATGAATTGTTTTCCTCCACTTCTTTTACAGTTCTGTGAACAATTTAAATGATTTGATTTCTAATACAATCAGGAATGGGAGGAAATCAAATTAAAAGATGATGGTTTTTGGAGCCTGATACACTAGGTCCAGATTCCAGCCTTGCCACTTCCTTGCTGTGTGACATCTGGTAGTTACTGAACTCGCTGAACCATGGTTTTCCAACACTGAGGATCTATAACATAGATTTCAACAAGCTGTTCTGAATAGCAAATGAAATAGAGTCAAACTGCTTCACAGCCGCTTAGAACATATTTAACTTTTATTAAACATCAGTTATCTTCGCTTTCCTTTCCCCGACTCCACCGCTAGACCACCCTTTATAAATTCAGTGGTTGGCAAAAATATCTGGTACTTGGTAGACAACCAATAAATATGCATTGAATTAAATTTTAGCTGTCAAAGTGTTACTGTGGTTATAATATTTTTCTTATGTTGATTGTCAGTAGCCATGATAAATACATAGATGCTTTTTGATACTCATCTTGATCATGTTATAAGAAGTTGCCCATGTGAGAAGCAGCTATTGCAAATTAACACCTGAATCTTCACAAGCATCTGCTTTGAATTTTTGAATCTGACATCGTGGTTTCCTCTCTCCAGAAACTACTGTTCTGTAGTGTGCTTCTTTCAACCAGCATTCACATGGGCGTCTTGGGATACTTAATTTTCATGTGCTCTAGAGAGTAACTGTCAATATTTGAAGTTTCCTCCTGGGCCCTCAAAGTAAATTTTGCACGCAAGATAGCTTTTTTGCTGAGCCAGAAGATCCCAAATACTCCTGCCAAATTTGGAGTCAATCTGTCCAATAAATTTTGTATCACGTACTTAAAAACTGTTAGAAATGTAATTGTACTTACTTTGCTTAAACTGCAAAGTGCATTCTCTGTCTCCCTCAAAAGTGCAGACAATTTTTCTTTAACCAGTTGCAGTAGTTCTGGGCATCCTAAATTCTCTTATCGTAGCAGAACAGCATTCGTGGGCTGCCTCTGTCCTCCTAGGATACAGCATTTCTCTTGTTCCTCCTTATTAAGCTTCCCCTTTCCTTGACGATTTCACCTCTCCCATTTCAGCATTCTCTTTCTGTTAACGTGCCTTAATTGCCTCTGGATATAGATTCACATAATTACTTTGGAAGGAATTCCAGAAAATAGACAGTTAGGCACATTGCTTGATCCATATTGCCTGGTTCTTAACCAGTACCCACAATTCCGCTGCCTGATATTATTCTCTCTAGGTAGATTCTATAAGATGGATATGGAGTTCCCATCGTGGCTCAGCAGAAACAAATCTGACTAGCATCCATGAGGACACAGTTTCAATCCCTGGCCTCACTCAGTGGGTTAAGGATCCGGCTTTCCTGTTGCTGTGGTGTAGGCCAGCAGCCACCACTCTGATTCAACCCCTAATCTGGGAACCTCCCTATGCCCAGGTGCAGTCCTAAAAAGCAAAAAAAAAAAAAAAACCCATAAAAATAAAGATGGGATAATAAGTCTTCAACTGGCAAAAATTTCAAGATAGGTCTTGAGATTGGGGGAGAAATAAAACACTCTGGGGTATTTCCTGTTGTGGCTCAGCAGTAGCCAACCCGACTATTATCCATGAGGATGCGGGTTCGATCCCTGACCGCAGTGGGTTAATGATCCAGCATTGCTGTGAGCTGTGGTGTAGGTAGCAGATTAAGCTTGGATTCTGTGTTGCTGAGGCGTAGGCCAGCAGCTACAGCTCCAATTCGACCCCTTGCCTGGGTATGTCTATATGCCATGGGTGCAGCCCTATAAGAGACAAAAATGGAAAACAAAACAAAAACAAGCAAAAAAACACTCTGGGTATTGAAACTTTGGTCCAATTGTCATTATTTAAGGTTTTTCATGAAATATCTGTCCCTCACAAGAGGTATGTTTCTAGCTGCTAAAATGAGACCTATGCCAGTTTATGAGGAGAATGTTACCCAAATTGACAACTGCTTGGATACCCAAACTGACAACTGCTTGGATTCCCAAATGCAAAATAGGGTCCTTTAATTTGTGGTTCATTTCCTAATGTGGAAAAATCGTTGAAAAACTCTGGGCTAATTATCTTCTTTGTGAATTGTCAACCTTAAGGTGAGAGCAACCTCCCTAGCAAACACATCTGATGCTAAATATAAGCAGACGTAGGGGTCTCTGCTTGGCCTTCCTTTCATCCTCCAAGAAGAGCCCCCAGGCTGAGTGCTCGCCATGTCTGCAGTAACATGGGAAGTACTTGTCTTATTTTCTACGATCACTTAATAAAGTGGTACTTCTAATTATTTTCACTGTGCTGATGAGGGAACCAAGGCTTAAAGAGCCAGAGTAATTGATTTGGGTCTGAGTCCAGAGTCTCTGCTGCCAGCGATGCTGATGACACCCGGGATGACCTGCCTCCTCTCTCTGTAGCAAGCCTCGGGGCCACATCTTGCATCATTTTTTTCCTGTCCTCTTGCTGGTGGCCCAAGTCCTGCTCCATCAGCTGGGTGTCTTCTAATTCAGGTTTCGCCTTTTCAGCCAAGGTTCAAGGCTTCATGGCGTCTTGCCTAGACTCTTTAAACTGCTTCCTATTGAAGTATGTTGCTGAGCCTCTCTGGCCGCATCCTTTTAACTATGACACACACTTCTTCCACCAGGTAAGTATTTCTCAGGTAGCACCTGATCATGGCTTCATCTAACTCAGTAGCCTTTTTTGGCCTTTCATTAGGTACCCTCCCAAATATAGCCCCACCCTCTCTTCCCAGACTTCTCTCTGTTTTCCTCTTCCCCACCCCCACCCCCAGAATGTGCATCTTTAAGGATGGAGTCTTTGTTTACTCTCTTGAACCATCATGTATGTACTTCGAAAAGAGTATAAAAGCACTGGGTGAAAAAAAAAAAAGTGCTGGGCAAAAGAATGAAGAAATATTATGCTTTAGCCAGGTGTTATTACCCACTGAATCCAAAATAAATACATCCAAGATTTTTCCCTACTTGATTCTTTTGTTTAAAATATGTTCCTGTGCTATTTTTTAAATTTTTAAAGTTTGGGGGTTTTTTTGCCTTTTTTTTTTTTTTTTTTTTTGCCTTATCTAGGGCCGCACTCGCGGCATATGGAGGTTCCCAGGCTAGGGGTCTAACAGGAGCTATAGCTGCCGGCCTTTGCCACAGCCACAGGAACGCGGGATCCGAGCCACGTCTGGTCTGCAACCTACACCACAGCTCACGGCAACACCGGATCCTTAACCCACTGAGCAAGGCCAGGAATCGAACCCGCAACCTCACGGTTCCTAGATTGGATTCGTTAACCACTGAGCCACGACAGGAACTCCTATTTTTTAAATTTTTAAATGATTTCTATTTTTTTCATTATAGCTGGTTTACAGTGTTCTGTCAATTTTGGAATGGATAAGCAATGAGATCCTGCTGTATAGCACTGGGAACTATTTCTAGTCACTTATGATGGAGCATGCTGGAGGATAATGTGAGAAAAAGAATGTATATATATGTGTGTGTGTGACTGAGTCACTTTCCTATACAGTAGAAAATTGACAGAACACTCTAAACCAGCTATAATAGAAAAAATAAAAATCATTTTAATAATAAATAAATAAGATATGTACCTGTGGAGTTCTCCCTACCTTCTCCACTTAGGCAATTTAATTTCCATTAAAACTTATCCATTATTTAAGTTACAGCTCCTAAGTCTTCTCCAGCAGGATACACCCTCCCCCACCTCTGAACGTTATGATACCTCCAGTCTCACACTCAATATATTTGCTTTGAATTACAGTTAATTCTCTCCCATTAGATTATGAGAATATTGACTCAAAAACAGGGCAGTATCTGATTCAGCTTTATATTCCCTGTAAACCTGGGTATAAAAATGAGCTTAAATAAATGCTTGTTAATTTTTAAAAAAAATGATTCTCAGTACAAGCCCTTCTGAGCTTATTCCTCATAATTAGTAAATACTAAAGGTAAAAATACTAATGTCATGGAACACTAAGGGCTTTGCATGGATTTCATCTTTTCAACAGCCCTATGAGGCAAGTACTATCCTTATCAGAGGAAAGCTGTGGCACAAAGAGGTTAAGTTCTCCAAGTTTCTATAGTTGTTACAAAGGAGAGCCCAAATTTTAAATCAGGAGGTCTGGCTTTCAAGTTCATGCTTTTAAGCTTGGATACTACCTCCATTACCATCTCGTTGGATGTTGGAAAGGAGACTTTATTCAAAAGTGAAACAACGTGCCTTATTTTTCTGAACATTAAATTGTTACTGAAATTTTATTAAGCCTTATTTATATTTTGGCTGGCAGAAAACCACCTGAATTGCAGAATAGTTATTTGTCTGCCAGTAGGTATTTTGATTGATTTTCTTTTTTCTTTTTATGGCCGAACTTGTGGCATATGGAAGTTCCCAAACTAGGGGTCAAATTGGAGCCGCAGCTAAGGCATATGCAACAACAGATTCGAGCCACATCTGTGACCTACACCACATCTTGTGGCAACAACGGATCCTTAACCCACTGAACGAGGCCAGGGATCGAATCCACATCCTCATGAACGTGATGTCAGGTTTTTAACCCACTGAGCCACAACGGGAACTTCTCAGCTGATATTTTAAGCAGACAGATTCTATACAAGTTTTGTTAGACTTTTACAAAACTCCAAAATAACTGAAATATTTACATATAAGTATTTTTTAAAACTTTGATTCTCCATTGTACTTTACTTGTTTGTAGGAATATGGTTGATTTTTGTGTGTTGGCCTTGTGCAACTTTGCTAAACCCACCGATGGGTCCCAAGATTGGTTTTGTAGATTCCTTGGGAGTCTCTTTGTAAACAGTATTTTAATTTCTTTCAGTAAGGTTAAAATTTTAAGAATCAAATGTAAACACATTTATTTATACCATAGGCCTATAAGTATGCATATGTTTAGGAAGTTGAATATATGTGGAGTCATATTTAGTGTGTCCAAAATTTTTTTTTTTTTGGCAACATTGAGAAGTGATGGAACACAATGAGTTTTTTACACTGAAAAAAAAAGTGAGTACTCAATAAAAATAGAAAACTACATTTCAGACAGTTTGTGGAAAGTATCTTGTGAACACAAAAACACTTCCTTCCCGTAGCAGGACATTTAGAAGTTATAGCTTTATGATAATGTTGATCTTTTAAAAACAAAGACACAGTTTATTCTTTGAATTATCCACTAGGTGGCAGAAAATTGTTACTGTCCAAAGCAAAATGACTGGGTTAGTCCAGGCTCTTTGCTAAACTTTAGATTTATGCAAATTGCCTTCACCTCTACCCTTAGCAATGCTGGCCTTTTCATGCATGGCATTTTAAAGCAAATGACTATTTTTAAGCTGGGAAAGAAAAATCAGAGGTTTTCACAGTAATAAATATTAGGTACAAGCATACTAATTATATGTTTGTGTTGCTCTGCTTTACCATAGCGGGAACAGATGCACAGACATTATGGGGCAAAGGGCTGAGAGCACTCATTGAATGTTCCATCCAGATGTTAGACAGTAAGGTGGAAAAGCCTCCACCAGGACAGTTTTCTGTAACGTTCAAGTCACCGTTCTCACCTCTGGTTGCACATTTAGCTCACCCCAGGGCCCTACACCAGCTCTCTCATGGGGGAGCCTGGACATTGGTACTCGTTCACACCTCCTCAGCTATAAAATAAGAGGACTGAACTAGACATTCCAGTCTTTTTCAGCCTCCAGCATTCTAGATGAACACAGTCTAACAGCATTTTTATTACTATCAGCTTTATGAATGCAAGAACTTATTCTGTTCTAGATCTTTTATGAATATTAACTTAATCCACTACACTATTGAAAGAGCTGGGGAAAAATGAGACATAAAAAACTTTCATAACTTGCCCCAGGCCACACAGTAAAAAAGGAAGGTTGAGATTCTTCCTGACAATCTGGTTCCAGAGGCTAAGCATATACTCTTATGCCATAATTCCCTCTGAAATGGTTGATTAATGAAGGAACAGCATCCAACATCCATCACTCTGTTTTTCTTCCTATATTTAAAATTGTATCTGCTCTAACAATAATGGTTCCAACATTATTATTTAAGCTGTAGCTGCCAACCTGGTTGGAAAATTGGCATAAATATCTGGGAACTGTGCTTTGGCAAAGGCCAACTCTAAAAAAAAAAGGATCGGTACATTGGGAGTGCTGTTTCCTCTGGATGAAATTGTAACTGAACTCAGTAACCCCTGGTATTTTGCAGAAGAAGAGAATTTGAAATGCACGTACTAGAACTTTCAAGAAAATTTTAATAAACCTTATAAACATCCATCAACATGGATTTGACTCCAGGGCTCATAGAGACAAATGCAAACTGAGTTCTATCCACCCTCTGTCCTCTGCTTTTAGAAGGTCATTTTTTTTTTTTTCTGGCATTTGAACATGTAGGTCTCTTGACCCGGCAGAGATTGCTTCCCTAGAAACGCCAAATGGATGTGATACAGATTCTTCCATACTTGGCTTATCAAGCTGAATTCATTGGAGCTTCCTCTTTGAAAAGATGATATTTTTGGCAGCATTTCCTGCTAAATAAAGACCTAGGGGGTAGAGTTAGGTAATAAGTATGAGGTACAGTTTCTATGAAATCTTGGATGATCTGTATTTGAGGAGAATAGTCCTGTTCACGAGAACTAAATGCCTCTGAGCTCGACCACTATGTGATATTATCGTTTAACTCTTCATAATGGAAAACATATGCAAAAGTACAGTGAGTAGTACAATAAACACTCACATACCTATCACACAATTCAACTAACTGTTAACCAACTCCCAGCCAATCTTTTTTCTTTACTTATACCTATTCCCTTCCTGTTACAGATGGATTATTTTCAGGCAAATTCTTGACATCATATTATCTCAGTTGCAAATTTATTTTTTTTTTTTTAGGACCGCACCTAGGGCATATGGAAGTTCCCAGGCTAGGGGTCAAATCAAAGCTGCAGCTGCCAGCCTATGCCACAGTCACAGCAATACCAGATCTGAGCTGCACCTGTGACCTATGCCACAGCTGGCAACAAAGTTGGAACCACTGAGGTAGGCCAGGGATCAAACCCGTATCCTCCTGCATACTAGTCAGATTCTTAACCCACTGAGCAACAACAGGAACTCCTCATTTGTAAATATTTTAGCATACATCTCTTAAAGAGGTTCTTTTTAAGAAAACATAACATTTATCTGATAAAGTAAAAATTGCAGCTTTAGAACCCATTTATACTAGGTCCCATTCAGTATTGAATGCCCTGCTCTTAAGATTTGTAGGTTAGCACTGAGGATTTTATTTCAGGAAGTAAATTATCAGGCAAATTTTAATCGGAAGGAATATAAAGGGCCTCCATACTCTCCCACAATTTATCTTTTCTTCCCCAGCACTTTGTCCAAACTTTAGACTATGTTTCATTCTCATCTGATAGTTTCAGACACCTCAGTAACCATTTTCGCTTTTGGAAAAAAATTGTTTCTTCTGAGTTAAATATCAGTAGCATATGACATGTGAGATACTAGACTACAGCAATTTAACAACCCCTGAGGTCTACTGTACAGCCCTCAAACTGTACATTTTTTTTGGCGATCATTTTTTAAGCTGCAGGCAAACTCCCATTGCAACTGAACAGTGCAATAGAAGGAGGCTGATTTAAAGAAGGACCCTCAACAAGGAGATAAACCTTGAGAACAGCTCTTTGCGCTCACACTTTCTCTCTTGAAGATAACTGGATTAACATGGAAGCTCTCTTCCCCCAGAGAGAGCCTTCCTATTTGCAGTCAATTGGGCCATGAATTCCCAGAGAGGGGTTACAGCAAGATTTAATTCCCCCACAGAACATGCAAACTCACTGAAATCAGTGAGAGAGGTTTTTTTCTAAACCTCTGTCCCCGCTAGGACTGGCCACCACCCAACAATTATCTGAGAAAGTCAGGCATAAATTCTGGCCTCGCAAAGCGAAGAGGTGCAGGAAGGAAAGGAAACTATTTAAAATTGAAGTCTCTCCACCCTTGAGGTTCCCAAAGGGCCATCCATCATTGTTAAGTTTAGAGTTAGGATGGGACTTGGCACTGGTTATGATACCAGTCCCTGGACTACACTTTCAGCAGCAGAAATCCAAGCATGAGAAGGGCAATACATGAAAGTGATATTTCTATCAACCTAAAATTAACTGATAATTATACTCTGGTGTTCAGCACAGTGAAATGTTTTGTCTTAAACAATTATACAAAGCATATCTGATGTTTTCTTTCAAAGATCTATTTCAAATCTACTGATCTAATTGAACTGATTCATAGTCTCTCTCTTTTCTCCTAATTTTCTCTAATTTAGGAGTCTGGTTTCTTAATCTTTATTCTGGTCCTGTCCTTTTCTTCCCAAGTATGCTGCCAACACAAGCTTAGCCACAATATTTACAATAGCTAAGACATGGAAACAACCTCAACATACATCAACTGAAGAACAGATAAAGAAGATATGGTACATATATACGCTGGAATATTACTCAGCCATAAAAAATAATGAAATAATGTCATTTGCAGCAACATGGATGGACTTAAAGGTTATCATTCCAGGTGAAGTTAGTCAATGAAAGACAAACATTGTATGATATCATTCATATGTGGAATTTTAAAATAGAACATATACAGACTCAAAAACTTTCAAAAACTTATGGTTACCAAAGGGGATGAGTTGTGGAGGGGAGGGATGGACTAGGGATTTGGGACTGGCATATGCACACTGTGGTATATGGAATGATTGGCCAACAGGGACCTGCTATACAGCACAGGGAACTCTACCCAATATTTTGTGATAATATATATGGGGAAAGAATCTGAAAGAAAATGAATGTGTATATGTATAATTGAATCACTTTGTCATACAGCAGAAATTATCACAAAACAGTAAATCAACCATGTTTCAAAAAAACTTTAAAAAAATGTAAAAAGGAAGAAAGACAAGCTTAGCCATTCTAATCGTCTTGAGTCACAGCTTCCTCATACACTTCAAATCACCAACTTCTCCCCTTCTTTCCAATAGCCAATCCCCTCCCTCATTTTCTGTCTAAATAACATCCTAACACATATAACAGAACTTGGCAGTAGAAGCATTTATTTCTTGGTTTATTTAATAAACCAAGAGTTATCAAATTAAATTCTACCAGCAATTTTCACTAGTAAAATGCACCATCATGTCCTTTTCCCCAGTTACAGAACCTCAAATTCTTTGTTCTTTTCTCCCAGGTTCCATTTTTTGACAAAATGTCTTTCATTCTTTTTATAAAATATACAGTTCCTTCATGATGACCTAAGCATCTATGATATCTCAGGCATTTCATTACACAGACTACCATAATCTGGTAAAAGAGCTACCGATTCTCACCTCTCGCCCCATTAATTCCTCTGGGGATGGGCTGCACACCATTAATTACCTCATCACCTCTACTCTGCTCACTTGATAATCCTCAGTCAGATAAGCAGAGCAGAAAGGGTGAACACTTTGGTGTCAGACAGACTTGGATTTGAGTCTTAGTTCCAGTCCTTACTAGCTATGTTACATCAGGAAATTGGTTTACCTCACTCATTTTACGGGAAAAATAAAGGTGAGCATGGTAATAACACAACTTTCCTCATGTCACTGTTACAAGGATCATGTTAACAAATGTATAATTTACTTGCATGGTGTCTGGCATCTAAGTGTTTAATATGTAGAAAGTAAACTGAGAAATGACCAGATACCTAAAGGCTAAACTCTAGGATTTGGCATTTATCCTACTTTCTTAATCCTTTTCCATCTCTCTCTCTCCCTGTCTCCCTCCCTCTCTCTCTCTCTCTCTCTCTCACACACACACGCATGAACATGCAGAAGTAAGACATAAGAGCTGAGTCAATAAAGCAGACAGACTAAATAGAACACTGACCCAAGAACTAGCAAGTGTAGTTACCCAACAGCCAGATTTCACAGAAGAGGTAGCTTCAGAATGTTGAGTATATATCAAATAAAAAAAATGATAGAAAAATAAATTTGATAAGTGTTCATCATGTATCTTACTATCTTCTATTTTACTACTCGAGTTTCAGCTTTATTTAATCCATTCTCCACATTCTAAATTTTTATTCAACTAGATTTGTCCTCTTGGAAAATCTTCTCACATTCACAAATCAGTGAGCAAGCATTAAACAGTTTATTAAATAACTAACTGCATGGAGAAATGTGAAAGTCTGTGTTAAGAAAACACAGATGCTTGGCCTATGGGAGTTTATCATCTAAAACAGATAAACAAATTGAAAATTTAAAGGAATATATAGTGAAAAGGCTCCTTTCTATTCATGCCCCCATTTTCCCTCCAACCCTCCTTGCCACATTTTTAAGTTTCTTAAGAATCTTTCTAGCATTCTCTTATTTACTTATGATGAGACAATTAGATTGCTTCTCACAATTTTTACTTACAAAGTACCATATTACATACGCTAATCTGAACATTGATTCTTTTTAATGAAGCGTTTTATTTTAAGGTAATATCAGAGTCAAACACAGTTTTAAGAAATAATTTAAAGAGATCCTGTTATCCTTTATTTGGTTTCCCCTGATGTTAACAGCTTGTAAAACGATAGCACAATATGACAGCCAGATGTTGACAGTGATTCAGTCTAGATGCAGAATGTTCCATCACCGCAAAGCCTCTTTATGCTGTCTTTGATAGCCACATCTACTTCCCACTTACTCCTTTCCCCTCTCTAGCCCCCAGCAACCAAGAACGTGTACTCAATTTTCTACAATTTTTTGTCATTTCAAGAATGTTATACAAATGAAATCACGTAGTATGTAACCTTTTGGCTTTGGCTTTCTTCACTCAATACAATTCTCTGAAAATTCTTTCAGGTTGCTGCACATATCAATAGCTCATTCCTTTTTATTGCTAAGTGGTATTTCTTGGTATAAATATATTAAGTTTTCACTCAGATATTACTAACTTTTGTCTATTATGAATAAAATCACTATAAACATTCACATAGAGGTTTTTATGTGAATGTAAGTTTGCCTTTCTCTGGGATATACTCCCAGGAGTGCAATTATTGACTCACACAGTCAATTAAATGTTTGATTTCATGAGAAACTATCAAACAATTTTCCATCATGGCCACACCATTTGACATTTCCATGAATGATGTATGAGTGATCCAATTTCTGTGCATGTTCACCAGCATTTGGTATTATTACTAGTTTTTATTGGTCGTGATGATACGTGTGTGTAGTGGTAGCTCTTTGTGGTTTTAATTTGCATTTTCTTAATGGCTAATGAATATATTTTTCTGTGTTTTTTTGAAATCTGTAGATTCTCCTCAGTGAAATGTTTCTTCATTTTTTTGTCCACTTTATACTTGGATTTTTTTGGGGGGAGCTTCCGTTGTGCCTCAGTGGGTCAAAAATCTATCATAGTGTCCGTGAGGATACAGGTTCGATTCCCAGCCTCTCTCAGTATCTAGTGTTGCTGTAAGCTGCATAGGTCATAGATATGGCTCGGATCCTGTCTTTCTGTAGTTGTGGTGCAGGTCGGCAGCTGCAACTTAGCCTGGGGACTTCCATATGCCATGGGTGTGGCCATAAAAAGAAAAAAAAAAGGATTTGAAAAAAAGTAAAAGCATATTGGGGTTTTTTTAATATTTTGAATCAAGAGTTTTTAATATATTTAAGTTGGATTTATGTTTTGCAAGTATTTTCTCCTAGTCCATAGTCTGTAGAGATTTCCACCCTCTGACAGAGTCTTCAAAAGGAAAATTTTTAAATGTGATCAAGTCCAATTTATGGATGTAAGTTCAAGCTCCCTCTTGATGCATGTTCTCTGACACCACCCCCGCCACTGCTTACGTGGGGGGCGAGTGGACAGAAGTCTACTCTCCATACTTAGCCTTTGCTTGTATTGTTGGGTGTGGGGCCACAGTTTTTTCTGTACTGTTTGACTTGAGTAGTAATTATCTAATAGTTTTTATTCATCCTAGCCCACCCTTTTTTTTTTTTTTTTTTTTTTTGGCTGGAGAGGGCAAGGTTTTTTGTGCTCCTTTTGGTGTTTCCAGATCCCCAGCTTTTTTGGCAACAAGTCTGGAATATATGAGGCAGAAAGAAAACCCAGAGAACTCACCACCATGTGTTTCTTGAGTCCTGAGATTCCTAGCTGGTCTGCTGCGCTTTCTGTCAACATTTCAGAGTCTTCCTCTGTTTTCATTTCTTTGGTTGTTTGTTTACATATTTAATGTCCAGGACTTTTATTTGTATTTAGGAGAGGAACAAGGGAAATTCCATCCATTCTATTTTCCTGGAAATTTTACCTTGTCTTTCCACTTAAATATCAAGAACTATCTATACCAGTACATAGAGTCTTTATCATTTTTACAGCTGGAGTATTCTACTGCAGAGATGTACCACAATTTATTTAGCCAGGCCCCTATTTTGTACATCTGAAAATTATTATTATTCTACAACTAATATGTTATACATGTTATTTTTCATGCATGTCACTATTATCTGTTGAACAAGTTCCCTCAAAACAATTATTTGTTCAAAAGGCATATGCATGTGTAATTTTAAAAGTTACTGTCAAACTGCTTCCATAGGAATAATACCAATTTACACTTCAACAAATTAAGTATGAAAGCACCTGTTTTCTTATGCGATGTGTTTGTTACAGTTTTTTTAACCTGTAAGTTTGAGGAAAATTATCTCATGTTCTTTTCAACTGCCTCCATCTTGAGAGGAGTCTAGCATCAGTATATTTTCTTCAGAGTCATTTGTATTTCCTTTTCTATGAAGTGATTGTTCATATTCTTTGAAGAATGTTCTATCATGCTGTTGGGCTTTATATTAATTTCTAAGATTGTTTTATAAATTAGAGACTAGATATTATTTAAATATATTAAAATTCATCTGTTCTGAACGTGTACTTTGATGTATTTTGACAAATGTATTCACTCATGTCACTGCCAGCACAACCAATACAGAAGGCATTTCCATCACCAAAAACTTCCCGTGGGCCCGCTTGTGATCAACTGTCCACCCTGAAAACATTTTCAAATGCCATCTACTTAATAAAAAGCTGACTTAATTCAGAATGACTAGGGAAGATACTGTTTTGCTCACAGCCTTATAGCCACCTTCCTTTGGATCTGGTGGGTAAGGCAGGCAGAGAGTAAACATATGACTATCTTAATAGTCTTAGATTACAAGCTGTTAAATGACAGGAAACGTGGCTTTTCTAGTCTTTATACTGCATTTACCATTTACTATTTGTAAGAGTTTAATAGATGTTATCAGTCAACATTTGCTTCTAACTTGGAACTAGTCATCAACTGGTCATAAACATGAAGAAATCATTGATTCACCATCTATAATATTAAAGCAGTCCCCTGCTTACCTGATGCTTGGTTCCTGACTAAACAATTGTAAGGAAATACTTATATTCTTGTGAAGAAAAAGGGATGATAGCAATAGTACACAGGCAATGATGAAAATGAGAGTGGGCAATGCACCATGGAATTTGGATGGATTCATCACCCTCACGCTGACGCTCTCTGCCTCAGAGTCGGTGTGTAATCACTGAGCAGTAGCCTGCTTTGCAGGGTTGAACAGAAAAGCCATTATACACCCACAGACCCAAGTGGCACCTTTCAATGGCTACAATTTGACTTGTTTTCTAGATTGTTTGTAACAGTGTGAGAAGAATGGAAGCATAGCACCTGGAGATGGATGAAAGCCAACTGAATTCATTTTCTATATGCTGCTGTAAGAAGCACAGAGCTCTTCAAACTTCTGTATCAGCCATTCTGGCAAATGAACACAAATCTGCCATAGAGTTCTGGGTTTCCAACATCAATACCATTTCAGACAGGCCACTGCCAAATAAATATTATTTCTCCAATGTTAAAAGCAAACCAACAAAAACTGTTCTCCCATTAGAAGCATCTAAGTATGATCAGGACTTAGGTGCTCCTTAAGACCATATTTACGATGAAGTTGCACATCTTTGTGTCTTTCACCATCTAAAATAACAACCTGCATACTCAAATAAACCTCCCTCTAATGGAGAGTCAAGGCTGTTTTCTAAAATTATCACAGAACAAAATAAGGACTTAGAATATCTACAGTGGAGAAAATATTTCCCCCAACAACAAAATACCGTATTTGGGCTGGACGTGAAACTAATACAAATTCTAAATAACCCTCTAAATGGAAAATTCAGTCTTATTTCAATGCCTCTCAACCAAAAGACTCCTTTTTTCCCCTCCTAATCACCCTAGCTATTTTCCTAAGTCCAAGAAGAAGCCTAGTCAAAAAGGCGTTAGATATATTTTCCACACTTCTGATCTAAATTTGAAATCCTTCCCAACTCTAATTTTCTTTCAGGTAATTTTTCTCTAGGAAGTTTTGTAATTATTAGCTTTCTTGGTCTTTAGCCTCCAAACAATAGTAGATAGAATTTCCTTGGTGCAATTTCAATTAAACCATTCCATGCCACTGGAGTTTGATGACAACATCAGAAGTCAACAGTAATCAGTAGATTCATACTTCAGTAAAATGGCATAAACTTTTGGTCATAAGTTTGCAGCTTTGTACACATGCAAAGAAGATCCAATTTTGAAAATTCTACAATGTAGGATTTTCAAAAAGAGACTGACCAGAATATATCCCAAACAAAACAGATTATTAAGAGCCCAAATAGATAATACTAAATTACAGAGAAATGAATCATTACAATTAGGATCAACTATTTATTATCAACATACATTTCAAACAACTCCTGACGTCTCAAGTTGTTCTTCTTTGAGATAAGAGGGGGCCTGAGCAAAGAAAATATAAAGAACTTATAGAAGGTATGACTAATATGAATTTACCAAAACCTAAAATCTAAGAGAATTATCCTACTGATAGTGGTGAACTTTATATTCCATACTATCTTAGCAAAGAAAGATATTAGAAGATTGTTTGAGAAGTTGTACACTAATTGCAACAAAGATACCATTCTTTTTTTTTTTTTTTTGTCTTTTTGCCTTTATCTAGAGCCATACCCGCAGCATATGGAGCCTCCCAGGCTAGGGGTCTAACAGGAGCTGCAGCTGCCGGCCTTCGCCACAGTCACAGCAACATGGGATCCGAGCCGTGTCTGCAAACTACACCACAGCTCACAGCAACGCCGGATCCTTAACCCACTGAGCAAGGCCAGGGATCAAACCCACAACCTCGTGGTTCTTAGTCGGATTCGTTAACCACTGAGCCACGAAGGGAATTCCAAGATACCACTCTTAAAAACCATTGACATTAAAAATTGATTTTGTATGAATTAAATAGAGTCAAATTCCATGCTATGAGAATGTTTTTTTTCAAACTTTATTAAAATATCACTGACAAGGATAATTTTAAGATATGTAAAGTATAGAATGTGATGACTTGATATACACTGCGGTTCCCCCATCAAGTAAATGAACACACCCATGACCTCATATGATAACGAAATGCTGGTCCTAACAAATAAAATAAAATCCATGAGTCCAAACTGATATAAATAAGTGAAAAAATACTTAACATGGAAGCAAAATTCTTTGCTATGGAAAGAAAGTTTAGAAACCATCATCTTGAAATATCACAGTAATAACCGATTGGGAAACAATCATCAATGGATGCCTCAGTTATTTATTAATGACAAAGAGAAAAACAATAAAGGAAAAGCTTGGTGGACACTGTGTAAAGTGAGTGGTGAAAATCCAGGTCATTGGTAACGGGACTAAGTGAATTTTGTGCTACCTGCTTAGAAACACCAGGACAGATACCTCACTTTGTAATTCTTGCTAATAACACTCAGTCTACTGTCTAATTATGAGTTAATATCAAACCTACCAAAACTGGAGGACATTCTATCAAATAGCTAGCTTGTGTTTTAGATTGTCAAAATCACGAATGACAAAGAGTGAGGAGCAGTTTCAGATTAAAGAGACAAAATAACTAAAAACAATGCATGTTCCGGGATTGGACCCTAGACTGGGGAAAAAATAGCTATGAAGAACATAATTGGGACAATTGGTAAAATCTGAATACGGACCATTAGATAATAGTAATATATCAATGTTAAATATCCTGATTTTACAATTGTGGTTATGTGGGTTATGTAGAATATCTTTGTTCTTAGGATATACACATTGAAGTCTTTAGGACAAAGGGGCATGATGTCAGATCTATTCTGAAATGTTTTGTAAAAAACAAGAGTGAGAGAATGGTAGAGAAAGATGGAGGCGATGGAGGCAATTGGTATATCTGTTTAAGGGTATGGACATAATTCTTGGAACTATTCTCACATTTCTCTAAACCTTACAACAAGTAAGAAATAAAGGAGGACACACTAAGGTAATTTTCTTAGGAAACTAGAGAATTATTTATAAAAAAAATTTCAAAAAAGATTTGGAATCATGGAAACATAGCAAGAATCATATATGTCTATGCTAGATAACCCTTAGCAAGTAGGGCACAGGAGAAGGCATGCTGATCTCTGCAGGCAGGCCCAAGCCAAGGCTGGCTCCACACCCCAGATGAAGACTGGCCCCATTTCTAGTAGCCACCTTGTGCCATGGGACTCAAGTCACAGGAGTCCATATCTTAGCCACATGGTTTGAAGTATTCAGGTCCCCATTTGTGCAGCTAGATACAAGTGTGTTTATTTGGGAAAAAAATAATTTATACTATGCTATAGAACACTTTACTCAGTGTTCATAGCAGGGGCCCTTTCAAATAGAGCTGTAGACATTCAGCCAAAAAATATGTATTACATATATAATATATACTTATATATAGTATATAAATATACAATATACATATATATAATATACATATATACAGGCACACAACTTTGAGGAATACACCAATTTTATAAAATGAGGCATCCTGTAAAATGACAATAGACTTTAGTCATTTAACATACATAAAATATGACTGAAAATACAAATCAGAGACTGCGGCAAGATGGCGGAGGAGTAAGAGGTCGCGCTCACCCTCTCCCACAAATACATCAAGAAACGCATCTAAATATAAAACAAGTTGGACAAATCATCATCTGAATGCTGATCAATTTAAACCTCCAAAAACTGCAAGAAACCCTTGAAATAACTGGGTAGAACAAGTGAAGAAAAAAAAAAAAAAAGGTGAGAGAGAAAAGCAATTAGGACCGTAACCAGCACTCCAGGAAGGGAGCTGTGAAAAAGAAAAGTTTCCTGGGAAGAAACCTAAACAACGATCAGCGGATCAACGACCATCATCGGAACTAGAGGGACATCAAAGACTGAGTAAAACGCAGCAGCTGGATTGAGACAGGAAAATCGGAGTTAAGAGACCTGAATACCGGCGCAGACACCACAGCCTGAGGCGCCGGGCGGTGCCTGGGAGCTAAGACACAGGTTCCTAAGGTTAGTCCCTGCGAGAGGGCAGAGGTCGGTGGCTGCGGCGTTTGCGGGAATAGCGCAAGGAACAGCGATATTCTATGATTTGTGGAGAGCGAAGCCAGGACTGAGGGAACCGAGAAAGTCTGGTCCCGCAGGGAAGGCAAGCCTCCATTGTTAGGGAAGAGGAGAGGAGGAGGGGCTGGCCGCCATAGGAAGCGACTTGAACTAGCGCGCAGGGCGGGGCGACGGTGACCCGCCAAAGAGAGCGGAAGTGGGGAGGAGCCAGTGGAGGCTGCAGCCGCAGCAGCGGGAGCGGAGCCGTGCCTTGAAGCCTGTGGGCAGAGCGCGTGCCAGGTTGTGGACCCAGGCACCTGCGCCAGCCAGCATCGGCAGGGTTGGCGGGGCCCTGGGCCAGTCCACGGACCTAGGTGACTGCATCAGCCCACAGAGTTGGTAGCTCTGGCAGGCGGAGCAGTACGCGACCACACGGAGCTAGCTTTCGCAGAGGAGCGGGGCCGGCGCCAGCCGCTGCCGCCCGCCCCAACAGACGAGAAAGCATCAGCGGAAGGGCGGAACAAATGCCAGCCTGCTGAGCCAGCCTCTGACGGGTACCGCTTGTGGTTCCAGTCACCTCAAAGAGGACTTTGCAATCGAACACTAGTTTTCCACGGCTCTCACTCCCAGGGGAAATCATACTTCCTGCTGCTGCTATTACCAAACGCTTAAGGCACCTGGTAGATCTGCCTAAAGCTCGCGATCACTTCCCAGGGCTGGGCAACTAGGAGTGGACAGCATCACCTTCCTGCAATTGAGAGTGTGCAGACTAGGCTCCCACTGTAGACCTTGGCCATTCCTACACTCTCACAGAGAACACTCAGAGTACCACTGAGATAACAGCCTGCTCATTCCTAAGAAATAGACAGCAAATAGTCAAACTCCTACACCAAAAATAAACAGTAACCCCACCAAAAAATACAAAGGGGAGCTCCTCCCTAGAAGTAGCCTTCCAAGTCTACAGCGTGGCCTCCCCAAACTCACAGAAAAAGAAAACCACGAACAAGATGAAGAAGCTCAAAAACCATTCCCAGTTAAAAGAACAGGACAAGTCTTTTAAAGCAGCCAGCAATGAAACTGACCTCTGTAGTCTGTCAGAA
>PVHT020000079.1:8303799-8378777 GCA_004024745.2 Catagonus wagneri
GCATATATCCAGACAAAAATTTCCTGGAGAAAGACACTTGCACACGCATGTTCACTGCAGCACTATTCACAATAGCCAAGACATGGAAACAACCCAAATGTCCATCGACAGATGACTGGATTAGGAAGATGTGGTATATATACACGATGGAATACTATTCAGCCATAAAAAAGGATAAAATAATGTCATTTGCAGCAATCTGGATGGAATTAGAAACCCTCATATTGAGTGAAGCAAGTCAGAAGGAGAAAGGCAGATGTCATATGAAATCTCTTATAACTGGAGTCTAAAACACTGCACAAATGAACATCTCAACAGAAAAGAAAATCACGAACTTGGGGAACAGACTTGTGATTGCCAAGGGGGCGGGGGAGGGGTGGAGGAGGGGTGGGAAGGAGTGGGGATAACTGCTGCTTTAATGATGGAATAGCAAGGAGCTCCAACTGTATTGCACGGGGAACTATATCTAATTACATGTGACAAATCCATATATGTACATGTAATCGGGTCACCACATGGTGCAGTTGGAAAATCTGACAGAAATCTGTAAACCAGCTATAATGCAAAAATAAAAAAAAAATAAAGTATATTTTTTATTCAAAAAAAAAAGAAAATACAAATCGGAATAGAAATAACTTTGCTGAGGTTTTCACAAAGGATGAAAGTTTCTTAGACATAAGTACTCAATTTTGATAAATGACTAGTAGCCCAAATGAGGATATTTTCTTCAATCTTAGTTGTTTTGCCCCAAAATATCACCCTATTTTCAAACTGCTAGGAGGACTGGCTCCCCACTAAGTAGCTCTAAATCCCACATACCAAATCTTAAAAAGTAAGAAAGTCCTTTAATTGAGATTCAAATTCCTCCTCTGCTAAATGGGGTGATATTAGTATCTGTAGCATAGGATTGTAACTGATAAAAATTGTAAATGCTTTTAAAGTATGTGGCACAGCGCCTGCAAATAATAAAGAATTCATATAAGGAACACACATAATAGCACTTTGCCTAGAAGGCTGTGTGCTTGGTAATCATGAAGGCCATTTCTCTTTGAGCCTTTCATCAGCTCCTTCAAAAGTGATAGATGGAAATAAGCTTTTCCTTACATGTCAAGCAGCATATACATTGAAAACTCATTCAAAATAATTTGAAAATAATCATCAAGTTCTTTTCATCAGCTTTAATAGCTAATTTCCTGGGATCAATCAGATGCTGATGCAGAAAAGTATATTGGTTCTCTGGTGCTCTGTCTCTATTTATAGTGGCTACGAACCAGAGCTGCAGGGGCAGAGCTCAGCATAGGAGCCCCTCCCAAGAGCTGAGTGCATTTACTGCTGGTTACAAGAAATGTCTTTTGTCACATCCTGAAATCAAACATTTTATTTTATGATTATTTTCACTGACAGTTTGGAAAATCTCTAATTATATAAAGAATTTTAATTTCAACTCCCAAGTCCCAAGTCTCAAATACACACACACACACATAACACACCTGCTACCTGTATAGACAGATGAAATCACTCAACTTTTTGAGAAGTTAAAATAGAAAACAGTTGTCTAACTGTGAGGCACTGCACTTTCCTATTCTTCCAAGAGGTGGGATGTTAATAGGAAAAGGTACCAAAAAGAGCTATTTCTGTTCGTGCACAGAGAATAATCCCTAGACATGCGATGCCATTTCGGATTGATCTCTCCCCAACTGTTCCTTTGAATATGCTGTTATTTATTTTAAGAAAACCTACAGAAAAAGAGTATGTAACAGGACAAAACACTCGCTCCCAAGAGGGCTTTAAGACAGACAGATCTTATGTAAGTAAATGCCAAGAATAAAGATTCCCCTTTTTGGATTTACCAATCCTACTTATCTGAGAAAGCAAAATAGAAGAATCAGAGAACAGATCCTCAGGGACCCTGCTCTCTGAGACGTATTCTTTTCCCTCTATTTTCTTCCTTCTTTCTGACCTCCTGTGTATTTGCATGTGTACACATTCTCAAATATCTCCCAGGTTTTTCACTCCTGGCTACAATTTGACTTGTTTTCTAGGTTGTTGTTTTTATATTGTTGTAAGTATAATAAAGGACTAAACTATGTTCAAAAGAAATCAACAAAATACTCTCAATTCAGCATAAGGGAATAATAAAAGGTAATTACTTATAATTAAGGGGGCAATATGTCAATCTATAAATCCTAGAACAGGGTAAAATTTGAATTAGATTATTTGCAACAATGAAGAATTATGTTGAATGTAGTAACTCCTAATGCTGACAGTGAAAGGTGTAATAGAAGAGCCTCTAAAGCCACAAATATATTTTCCATTGGTGACCTGACCTTCCAAAATGATGAACACCTCTTGGCAAGTTCTGAACAAAGCAACAACCCTAGAGTGATTTACAGATAATTTGCATTCTTGGAAACGTCACCATACATAAATAAAGTGGATTTAGTTTCCAGATTTAGGTAACTACAAGAACAAACCTTTCACCTATTTTCTCAGAACATTTTTCCTCACATTTTAATCTCTTTGAAACTGGGAAGTTTATCTTAAAATCAATGGCTTCTTACAGTCTCTTTCAACCAGGTGGCAGTCAAGATCAGTAAAGTTGATCAGCTGCTCTTAGTGCCATTACTTCAATTGAGTTATTGAAGTGGGTTTTTTCTGTGTTGAATTTAATTACTATACAAAATGGCATTTTAGAAATCATGCTATTATTCAGCATTGAAGTAAATAGCTATTCAAAGGCATGGGAGCAGTATAACTGGGCATCATTTTGAAATTTTAAAATACTAATTATTGGAAGAATGGCCATAAGAGTCAATATTTTCCCCCCAAAGGAAAATCTAAGTTACTTCCTCCTTTAAAAAGAAGTACACCTTCCTTCTTTAAAGAAGGTAGATGCCATAAAAAGATGGTGGCATATGTTTTCTTAATGATACATGTGCAGGGTTTCCTATTACATGCCACTCAGAGAAGTAGATGGCAGGAGAACTGGTAGATCCCTCAAATCAGGTAAAAGAAATTTCAGAGTTATCAGAGCTATTAAGACTGATCTATGTTTCATAAAGAACTAAAGTAAATGCCAGAGATAAACCCACACAACTATGGCCAAATAATCTATGACAAAGGAGGCAAGAATATGCAATGGAGAAAAGTATTTTTACTAAGTGATGCTGGGAAGACTGGACAGCTACATTTAAAAGAATGAAATTAGAACATTATTTAACATCATATACAAAAAGAAACTCAAAACAGATCAAAGACCTAAACGTAAGGCCAGATACTATAAAACTACTGGAGGAGAATATAGGCAGAACAATCTTTGATATAAATCGCAGCAAAATCTTTTCGGATCCAACTTGTAAAGTAATGAAAATAAAAACAAAAATAAATAAATGGGACCAAATTAAACTTAAAAGTTTCTGCACAACAAAGGAAACCATTTTAAAAAAATGAAAAAACCTACAGAATGGGAGAAAACCTTTACAAATGAAGGGATTAATCTCCAAAACATCCAAAAACAAATAACCTAATCAAAAAGTGGTCAGAATATCTAAATGGATATTTCATGCAGATTTAATCACAGAAACAACCTAATCAAAAGTGGTCAGAAGCTCTAAATAGACATTTCATGCAGATTTAATCACAAAAACAACCTAATCAAAAGTGGTCAGAAGATCTAAACAGACATTTCTTTAAAAAAAAATGCCAAAAAGCACATGAAAAGATGTTCAACATCATTATTAGAGAAACAAAAATCAAAACTACAATGAGGTATGCACAACAGTAAGAATGGCCATCATCAAAAAGTCTACAAACAGTAAATGCTGGAGAGGGTGTTGAGGAAAGGGAGCCCACCTACACTGTTGGTGGATATGTAAATTGGTATAACCACTGTAGAGAACAGTATGGAGGGTCCTTAGAAAACTTAATATAACCAACATATGATTCAGCAATCCCAATCCTGAGCATATATCTGGAGAAAAACATAACTTGAAAAGATACTTGCACTCGTGTTCACAGCAGCACTATACAACAGCCAAGACATGGAAATAACCTAAATGTCTATCAACAGAGGAATGGATAAAGATGTGGTACATATCTACAACAGAATATTACTAAACTATAAAAAAGAACAAATAATGCTATTTGCAGCAACATGGATGGACTACAGATTATCATACTAAGTGAAGAAAGTCAGAGAAGACCAATATCACGATATCACCTATATGCATAATCTAAAAAAAAGATATACAAAAGGAATTATTCACAAGACAGAAGCATACTTACAGATTCTAAATCAAATTTATGATTATCAAAGGAGAAACACTGGGGGGGATAAATTAGGAGGTTGGGTTTAACATATACTCACTACTATATAAAGGAGATAACTAAAAAGGACCTACTGTATAGCACAGGGGAATCTACTCAATATTCTGTAATAAGCTACTTGGGAAAAGAAACTAGAAAAGAATGCATATATGTATATGTATAACTGATTCACTTTGCTGTACTCCTGAAACTAGCACAACATCATAAGTCAATTATACTCTAATATTTTTTCTTTTTAAAAAAAAATTTATGGTAGCATATGGAAGTTCCTGGGCCAGGGACTGAATCTGAACCACAGTTAAGACCTACGCCACAGCTGTGGCAACACTGGATCCTTTATCCCACTGTGCCAGGCCAGGTATTGAACCTGCTCCTTGCAAGTGACCAGAGCTGCTGTAATTCGATTCTTAACCACTGTGCCACAGCAGGAAGTCCCAATAAAATTTTTTAAAAAAAAGAAAAAAGAACTAGAGTAAAGGTTTTTGTCATCAAGTTATAGAATTTCTTCCTTCTCAGGTGTATAATAACAATGATACAGCTTTAAAAATCAATGGTATCTTATATTAAATGAAATATGCTATGCGAATGTATGGCAAAACATTTCAAAATCCTATGGAAATTTGGACAAATTCTTCACTACAAAGGGCTGTCCTACAGATTGAAAAATGTCTAGACTTAGTGACTCCTAATCACTAAACATCATACTGGTAACAAAATAAAAATAACCCATAAACTGCAAACCACTATCAGGACAGGAGGTGGGAGCTGGGTACTGCAACTGTTGGGAATTGTGGCCTTAGGGCTTATTCCAAGAACTAGTCCTTAATAGGTGTTCTATAAGTGCTTTTCAAAATGATTAATGAATGACTAAACCTTAGAATTTCCCAGTAGGTTGACTATTACCAGCTCAGTCATTAAGCCTTGGTTGAGGATTAATCACTTGATAATTCTTACTATACACTGCAATTCTCTTAGTAAAATGTTTGCTTTCCATTTAGTAGAGCATCACTTCAGCAACTGAGATCATAGCATTATTCATTTACTTATTTCTCAGATATACATGCAACAGGTATTTTTTTTTTTTACAACTTACCATGAGCCAACAATTTATCACAGCCATGTGCAAATTACTGTGAAAACAGTGCAAAATAAAGTGTATACAGATCCTGCCCTTACTTAGCTTACACTGTCATAGGTGGAAAATTAAACCAGCAATAACAATAAAATCAGATAAGTACTCTGGAGATGGGAAAAAGGTAGAAATAAGACTCATTTGCATTTTAGTCATGCTACTTCATTTTGCCAGTTACAGATATATTCTGATCTAGAATACAGATTGCTATTGTTAACTTAGTATGTTAGTATCTCTGGAGGTTACCATAAACACTCCGTTTCTCTGAAATGCCTTTGGCTCAAGGAGAAAACGATCAGCAAAGTAAGTGCGGGAATGGTATATTTTTACACTGGTTAAAATAAGGTATACATATTTTTTATTTTTTAGACATGCTGCCAGCAGGCAGAAGTGCTGAGGAAAAGGACTGAAGCTGAGCCACAGCAGTGACAACATCAAATCCTTACCCACCAGGCCAGAAGAGAACTCAAGAATAAGGTATTCTTTAAATGACAAATATTAAAATGAGAATTCTCTACATTTCTTTTTCACTCCTATTTTCTCAAGAGCTCTACAATTTCTAACTCAAAATGGAATCAAAAGTACTCAGCGGTACACCTCTACGGGCTATCCAGCAAAACAGTTCTGAATGTATTTCTCACTGAACATAGACAAGTTACATACGTCATCCATTTGGCCAAACATAACTTAAGGTGGAACAATGGTCCAAACACATTTCCATAGTTTAATGAGCAATTGGATGATATAATCCCTTATCAACATTTTATTGGCTATATTTTTTTTGTTTTTGTCATTTTTAGGGCCAGACCCATGGCATATGGAGGTTCCGAGGCTAGGGGTCTAATCGGAGCTACAGCTGACAGCCTATGCCACAGCCACAGCAACACCAGATCCAAGTTGCATCTGCAACCTATATATACCACAGCTCACGGCAACGCTAGATCCTTAACCCACTGAGCGAGGCCAGGGATCGAACCGGCAACCTCATGGTTCCTAGTAGGATTCGTTTCCGCTGTGCCATGGTGCGAACTCCTTATTGGATACCTTTGAATGCACTCTTTAAAAGTACATTTAAGTGCTACTAAAATTATTGAATTATAAAAAGAAAATAATTATTTTACATATTATGGTGTTTCTAAAAAAAAAGATTCTCTTTTCCTTCTTTTAATACCAATATATACATCTACCCCAGGCTCCAGCACTTTGAAAGAAAAAAAAAAATGAAAGATGACTAGGCATCAGAAGTAGAAACAGCTTTGAAGTAGCTTTGCCTCCGGGATGAATTATAATTATGGCTGAAGACATTATATTAAAAATCAGCAAAATCTACTTTTTTGTCATATTTGTATTGTCATATGAAAATGTTTTTCTTTTTACAAAAATGATAGAAAATATCCTAATCAAAACTAAAGTCCCTGGATCAAAAGGCATGATTACCAGTCCTTCAGTGATCTCAGATATATTTTTAAATAAAGAGTCAAGTGCACTCCTTTAAGGTACTTAAAAAACTTTGAGAAATACATCTCTAAGATAGTTAAAAATATTCTTCTACTCTGAAATCTAATGAATTAAATATTCTGCATCTTAATTACTAGACTTTATAAATTTTAATCTATTTTATACATTTTTATTAATTTCAGATTCATTTCTAACCACTGAACATTAATGGAAGATTTCCCCCCGCCCTGTATTCTCTTTATTTTCAATCATCCTCCCCCACCACACCAAATCTTTGTTTCATATTTCTCAGTCCTAAAGATGAGAGGTTCACTGCTTGTCAGGGTGTTAACAAGATCATCTAAAATAAACCTAGTGGGTAGCTCTTACAGATAAAAACAGCATCATGAATATGGATGTGAAATAGTCAAGTTTGAAACCTTAGACATTCACGAGTGCTACAGTTAAATTTAAAACCTCAAGAAGGATATTATTCTGTTGCTTCTGTGTTTTAAGGAGCTAAATACTCTCTAATTCTGCTATAGTAACATCTCTCATACATTTTAAAATGACAAGTGGAAAATCCCAACACATGAAAACGCAACTCACTACCGTAAAACCCACAAACACTGGTGCATCTGAATCTTCTCAGTACTAAAATCTTGCGACAGGGGTCATTTAAAAGTTTTTTTTCCCCCGTTCCTCTTTACCATTTGGCAAAATAGGTAACTAGAAATGTGGTTCTGACTCTATTATTCTTACAGATACCTCTAATCCCAGTAGAAAGTGAGGACATTCTGTAAGATACTTTATAGGTGTGGATTCATAATAAACCTCAAAACTTTCACTTCAATGACAAAGAAACAAAGAACCAAAGGAATCAATACACTTCCCGATTAAAAAGAAAAACAGTAAACTGAAGGCTAACTATTAATAAAACCTGACTAGACTTAACCTCTCATTAGATTAAGGATTTTCACTTGAATTCAGCAGGCTACTATCAATACTGTGTAACCTAGACAGGTCAAAGACAAGAAGATTCACTAGAAAACTAAACAGATATTTTCCATCTCTGAAATTCCAGAAAGTGGTGCTCTACAGGATCACTATTCTAAGAGTACAGTTTTTATACATCACAATTATAAGGTTGAGTGGTTAAATCATGAGGTTTTTTTTGTCCCTTTCTGCACAAAAGTGAGAGCTCTTATGAATCACAGTGCAATCTGATTTTTTAAGTGAAAACCAGATTTACTTTTTTTCAATTTAAAACCGATTACCGGTGCCAGTTTAGGTTTGTTTTAAGCCCTTATCTTATTGCTTCCCAGAATCAAGCCTATCTATCTTTTCTCTGCGTTATGATGCTGAATCTAAACTCTCTGAACTACTTTTCTTCCTTTCCACCTGCCTTGATGTTCGCTCTGCCAAAAGTGGGTGTTAGAGGAAGAAGACGAGACTAAAAGAGAAGGACTTTTTTCCAGCAACATCTGACCCACGGTTTCCAGAAATTAACTCTCTGTTCCCCATACTGTGACTGGAGATGAGCTTGTCACTTGCTTTATAGAAGAATACGAGTGGACTCAATAAAATCTATTGTTTATCACTACATGTTGTTTGTCATCATTGCTGCTATAGTGTTGCTCTTCTAACTGAATGCTGGCATTCCCTTTAAGTTGATATCTAGCAAACATTTTTGCAATTCATATTTGGTACCTGTCAGAATCTCGTCAGGATTACTAGAGATTACACTATTAATGTGAACAGGAAAATTTAATATAAAGAGTTGTTAACTAAAATTGAATGCAAGATTAATAGATGAGTGGCAAAATCACAAAGATAGTTTAATTTGAAGGCTTCTCAAGGTTCCCACATAAAATTTAGGGTACTGATTAGCAAGGAATGTATCTGGCTTGACTCAGATGAAACTGAGCATATTCAAATCCTGAGTTAATAGTAGCCTTCCTCATCAAAAAGATGTGCCTTCAATCCCTTGTAAGAAGAATATCCTTCCTCTGCTTGTAATTCTATAATAACCTCACCATAGGCATCCTAGGGGATGCCTGTTCTGTTCAAGATGCATGCCCATCACCCCTTTGCCTCTAGAGTTATAACTAGGGTCAAATCTGAACTTGCTCCAGGGAGTCAAACACAAATGTGATCAAAGAGGAAATAGAGAACTGCAATATTTTGCTATTGCATACTGGAGAATCCTGGGGAAGATATATATGAACAGATTTTAAAGTTGTTATATTAAGGAAGACATATTATACTACTCTACTAGGCTGAATTCTTTGATATGGATGAACTTACCGGAGATATTGAAATTACTTGTTAGTTTGTACAGCTAAGGTGTGTCCTAACAGTGTAAATAGTTGGCTAAAACTTGGACTTAATGGTGGCCTGTGCTAAATGAAATTGAAATGCCAATGTTTCTCTGCACTAATGCAGAGAAAGGAATACAAAGATTTAGGAAGACAGGACTGGTAGAGTGAACTTTTTCCTATATAATCTATGCATACCAACTATGTGTGAGAAGCTCCAGAAGATACTCCTTTCACTGGGGCACTGAGGAATATACTAATGAGGATATCCTTAAAAATATCTGTCTTCATTTTTAAATAATGATTTTTGGGATACTGTCCCTATGATGAGTGCCCTCGATACATTAGAGACTTCAAAACAGCAGACCAAAATTCAGCACTTTGCTGCCAAAGACAAGGTGTATACTCTAAATAAAAACAGGACTCGGGCACCTAGTGGTGGTCTGAATATTTTGACTCATAGGGATGTTTGGTGAGCTAGTAGATCAAGGTGTCCCCAAGAATGAAGTATATTGTCAGCCTGCTAAAATATCACTTCATTTATGAACAGATCCCGACTTCCACAGCCAAAAGTCTATAATAATGGTCACTGCCTCTCACCTAGTTTCAACATGGCCAAGGGTATGGATTGAAAGGGCAGGAGTGAAAAACTGGGAACAGTAAGGCCACACACAAGATTTCTTAGCTGTATGAGGGGAGAGGGGTAATACTTCCAACTCACTCCCATGCCTTGTTTCTAATTCGACTAATCTAAACCCAAAGTAGTTAATAAACCCTCTCGGAGCAGTCAAGGCATATGTGATCACTTACAACCATGATCTCAACTTTTAAATTTGTATTATTTATTTATTCATCTTACGGCCATCCTTTCAGTATATGGAAGTTTCCGGGTTAGTGGTCAAATTGGAGCTAGAGCTGAGGATTGTGCCACAGCAACACTGGATCCGAGCCTCATTTATGGCCTATGCCACAGCTTGAGGCAACGCTGGATCCTTAACCCACTGAGCAAAGCCAGGAATCGAACCCACATACTCACAGAGAAAACATCGAGTCCTTAACTTGCTGAGCCACAATGGGAACTCCTCAACTTTTAAATTTTTAATCTTTGAATTACGCATTTAAGTGAATATGTGTTAATTATTATGTATATATAGAATGTCTGTGTTCTGTTGAGGGAGATTCTCCAGGATATGTATGTAGTCCACCATGTCAGCAAACATAAAATCAGTCAGTTTTTCTCTGGCAGAATCCAGAACCATTCTGGACTTTTTCTCCCCCCTTACTAAACTATATCCTTTAATAGCTCTTATTACAAGAGTTAGAAAGGACTGGTAGCCAATCTTTCTCTGAAAATACTTTTTATTGTGACCCCAATATTAAGTTGTGGTTTATCTGGGTATAGGATTTTTTATTAAAAGCGTTTTTTTATTTTCCTATCAGTACTTTAAAGATATCGTTTTATTTTATTCAAGTACCTGTTTTTGAAAAGAAATTTGCTGTTTATCTGTCATTTTTTTGTATATAGAGTATCTTTCCTGTTGGGCAAGTTTTAAGATATGTTCTCTTAATGGCCAAGAATTTTCAAAAATTTAATGACAGACACACAAAACTAGAGATGCAGAAATCTCAGAGACCACCAAGCAAGATAAATACAAAAATATCTATACTTATGCATATTATATTCAAATTTCAGAAACCCAAAGACAAAGTTTTGAACATCTCAGAGGAGAGAGCAAAGTTTTCTCTTCAGAAACTGTGCATTCAAGAAAAAAGGAAAAAAACCCACTAGCCTAGAAAATTGTATCCAGCAAAATTATCCTTCAAAAATGGAGAAATAAAGACTACTCAGGCAAGCAAATTTATTATTGCTGTGTTGTCGTCTTTGACAGTAAACGCACCCTGCAAGAACATTAAAAGTTCTTCAGAGAGGAGGGAAATGACATAGGTCAGAAACTCCGAGAAAAGAGTCAGATGAAGAATAAGTAAAGACAAAATAAGATCATTTTTAATTGATCTAATAAATAACAACTTGTAAAAAATTATTATAGCAATGATTTATCCACTGATTATAGTTTATGGATAAGTAAAACGATAGCTATGTTATAAGGAATGGGAGGGAGGAATGGGGAACACAGTTATAAGGTACACACACCACCCATAAAACATAATATAGTATTATTTGAAAAAGATTTGTATTAGTTGGGAGTTCCCTTCGTGGCTCAGTGGTTAACGAATCCGACTAAGAACCATGAGGTTGCGGGTTCGATCCCTGGCCTTGCTCAATGGGTTAAGGATCCGGCGTTGCCGTGACCTGTGGTGTAGGTTGCAGACGCGGCTCAGATCCCGTGTTGCTGTGGCTGTGGCGAAGGCCAGCGGCTACAGCTCCTGTTAGACGCCTAGCCTGGGAACCTCCATATGCCGCGGGTGCGGCTCCACTTAAAAAAAAAACGCAAAAAGACAAAAAAAAAAAAAAAAGATTTGTATTAGTTGTAAATGCATGTTGCAGAGACTAGAGCAATGGCTAAAAAAAAAAAAAAAAAACCCAAACATTAATTTATTCAGTAATAAGAAATAAAGAATCATATGATATGTTCAATTAAAACTAGAAGGGAGAAAAAGAGTGGAAGATAGAGAAGAAAAAAAACGAAAAACCAAGGCCAAAGGCAGATATTGGGCTGCACTCCACAGGCCTGCCTGCAAGACATTATTTGCTCAGCTTCAAAACTGAAGAAAGAGCTAGGAGTCAGCAACAGAGACATCAATGGTTTAACGGGTAAGTGAGCTTGCATGTGGAAGCGAGGTCCTAGAGCAACACCCCACCATGTGTAGCCAGTGGTGAGCAGGAAATAGAGGCTATTTTTGCTCCCAGGTCGAGGGGGAGGTTACCAGTCACAGGGTGAATTAATGTCAGGTTGGCTCATCAGTTACCAGAAAAAACAGTAAAGAGGCACGCCCCCTCACCACCTCTTTGAAAGCTATCAGGTTGAGATGTTCTGATCTAGAGATGAGAACAGTCATCAGCTGAAGTGGAGAGTGGTTGGAGGGAGTGTTTACAAGGTCAGACATGTGAGTAGGGTGTAGGTGAAGCAGGCACTCGTGGAGCAGAGGATGTAGAGAGAGAAAGAGAACATTCATCTTTGGTGGTCTGATCATACACTCTACCTCTACACACCCTGCACAACCCTTACAGTCTTGGTCCATTTCTCTTCCACAGTATTCCTAGGGTCAGGTATGTATGGGGCACTGCAACCAGGTACCATAAATACAATATAATCAACAGCAACCAAAGAGTATTAAGAGTAAGATACCTTAAAAAAAAAACTAAAACAAGAATACTTTATACACTAAGAAGCAGTCATTGCCAGGATGTGGGCAGATTTTCCAGTCAAGCACTTACCAGGTCAATGGGAAGGGAATTAGTAGCAGCAGCACCCTATCCAGATACAAGGAAAGTAAGACCACCTCTGCTTTCACAAACTCAGTCACACTCATGGGGAGGGCAAAGCCCTGACTCAAAGAAAATATATTGGTGGCTTAGTCTAGTCAGTCACAGTACAGGTTTGCCACTCCATATTATGTGCCATTAGGGGTGGACAATGGTACCTGTATTTACAGAGTATAATACTCATGATGTGTGACAACTTCACTAGAGAATTCTCTTTCCTTCCTGAACACCAGGGCAGAAGTATGGCTAACACAGTAAGTTTCATAAATACAGACATCAGGTAGCAGAACTAGAACTCTATGGAAACATAACAAACTTTCCCATTCACAAGATAAGGTTGCCCACAACCCAAGTCTCCAGTTTCTGGGGCGACCAGGCAGAGAGAAAATTAAAATATTTCAATTCTACCCACAGGTGTAGTTTACCCAACTGCTGTTAAGTCATAACTAAATTAGGGAGAAAGGCTTCCCTGTATCTGGAAAATTTAAGTCAAAACCAGTAATATTTCAGGCAAAAACCATAAAAATTATAACCATATTCATCCGTTCACTCAGTAACCATCTGTTTTGTGACCTTTTTATGAAGCCATCAGGTTTTCCCATTAGGAGTCTTTAATTTCTTTCCCCATTCAGCAGGATGATCTGAAATTTATCAGACTTGTTCTTATCAAAAGATAATTCCTATGAATCCTCTTGAAGATGAAGCACTTTTGCAACAACATCAGAATACAACAATAACTGTCTATAAATAATGACTTAAAAAGCCATCATTAAACACCTAATTACAATGTAATCAATAAAGAAACTTGGTTATAATAACTAGAATTATGACTGATTATAATCTTAACACTTAAAAACCTTAATTTCTGGCAAAAAAAAAACACAAGTAATTGTAAACTATTTGTCATACCAACATTTCCTGATTGGAAAACTTATACTTTTAGTCTTCCTCTCCTAAGAAGGGAAAGGTAGTTAAACTTAGACCTGCCCAGCGATGAATACTTCAGTATTTTAACCTGTTTGAAGTTACCCAAATAATCAATGAATTCTCTTCATCTATCTATATAGACAGTAATATCACAATTTTCTTGCTAGAGTTTTAAAAGGCCTCTATTTCCTTCACTCTCAGGGATCACAGCTGATTAAGCCCATTTAGGTCATGGACATTGCAAGGACACAGGAATAGCAATTCTTTCAAGAAAACTAACTTCTCCTAATGGTATAGGCAAGCACCAGTTTTAGAGTGTCAAAAGAGTCTCATCATGGCCATTTTCAGAGATTTTTTTCAGTTTCTAAATAGTCAACACAGTTTAAGCAAATAACAGTAACAGACAGTAATACATATCATTCATCCACATGCCTTACTTTCAGAGAAACGGGAATCGGCATTCAAGGTAAACTTTGCTCAGCTATTAGATCAGCCTCTGTGGTATTTAACACCAAAATCAATGGCCAGCCCACAACTGTGACCACAAATTTATCGTCTAACTTCTTTTTTTCCCACCACAACGGCGACCAATATCTCCACAACAATTTTGTGGGGGGGGGGCCACTGAGTTCTCCATAGTCTCTTAGCACCTCCCCCCTACCATTCATCAAGATAGCCGCCACAGGGTCTCACATACTAGCAAACAACCACTGCAAGATTACCCCTGCAACTTTTGGGGCCACCACGGGAACTTTCGAGCCCATTGTTAGTGGATAGCCACCCTGGGGTTACCCTTGCAACTTTTGGGCTCCACATATTAGTAGATGACCCCCTCAACTTTCCATTCCCTGTCCTGTATGCTCATGGGAGTGTCTTTGGTCTCCTGACTGTTCCTGCTGCGGTGGGGGTACACCCCAAAGGCCTGTAAGGCCTTATGCTTGCCCAGGTTCAAGATCAAAGAGAGAGCCCGGAGTCAGGTACGTAGACATCAACGGTTTAACGGATAGGGGAAGCTTACGTGTCTGAAGCAAGGTCCTAGAGTAACAGCCGACCCTCCGGCAGACGGCAGACAGGATGTGGAGGCAGTCTTTGCTCCCGGATGGAGGGGGAGTTTACCTTATAAGGGGAAATGACGTCAGGTTGGCTCATCGATTACAAGGGAAATCAGCAGAGGGGCGCAGCCCTCACCACCACTTTGAAAGCTATCAGGTGGAGATGTTCTAGCTAAAGATTAGAACAATTAGCAGCTGAGCTGGAGGGGTAGAGGGGAGTGTGAGGACGGTCAGTCGTGTGAGTAGGCTGCAGGTGAAGCAGGCACCGGTTGACCAGAGGATATACAGGGAGTGAAAGAACAGCTGTCTTAGGTGGCCTGATCCTATAGAAACTGACAGAAGACAGTTACAAACATGCTAGATACTAAGCAAACTGTGTCAATAATCACTCTAAATGTGAAAGAGAATGAGATTAAAAAAATAAAATTCAAGATCCCATATATGTTGTCTATAAGAAATTCAATTGACATATGAAGACAGATTAAATGGATAAAAGACCTAATGGAGAAATAAGTTAATAACTGGCGATATTAAAGAGAAAAAGTAAACCAATTGTGTATTTACTTGGAGTATGCTGCTGTAACCTTTCAGAATAAAAGTTCCTCACAAATGGAATGGGCAATTTAAGTTGATAAGAAACACTATACTTTTAAATGGAGAAAATATTTTATTTTATGTTATAATTAGTAACTGCTACTTATTAAATGAATGTTAGTAAGAGGAACACAAACCCATATTTATGTGAGAAAAAAAGACTAGTATACATTTCAGTTTGAAAAATGAAAGTGAGCTACTTTGCATTAAAAGTCCCAAGTAAGCAGTATTAAATTGATCTTTTTGTTTTCTTGATTTTTTTTTTTTTTTTTTTGCTTTTTAGGGCCACATGTGTGGCATATGGAATTTCCCAGGCTAGAGTTCGTATTAGAGCTGGAGCTGACGGTCTATGCCACAGCAATGGAAAACTTCAAGTGTGTGTGTGTGGTTCATTTCCTCTTGTTATTTGCTGTTTAATACTGAGAGCTCATCTTCCGTAGGGTGAAAATATTTCCTGGGTCTCTTTCACATGTAGAAGGCACATAGGATATGCAATATACCCAAGGCACCAAATGTAAGCTCCTTATCCTCTGAGAGAAGCAGTTGTTTCGACAGCAATATCCCTTGTCCTGGTGAGTGGATGCCCTGCGTAACCACAGGGTATGTGAATGATAGCAGGCAGGAGGCGGGAGACTGTTCCCTGAATCCATCCTGAGCCTCTGCAGAGCTCAGAGTGGGGATTTTTGCATATTTACGATGATTATTTGGGTATCTCCCATCACCAAAATTGGATATGTAATGTCTCACATTCTACTTATTTAGCAATAACACACGGAAAGTGCCAACTTCAGATTTCTTAGGAAACTGTAGTGCTCATGGAATTCTGCCAACAGCCTAAGAAGGTTCTGAAGGGCTTGGCTGAGAAAAGGAAACATCGGAGGGTAATTCGATCCAGCCTGAAAGGTCACAGGAGTCAATGTCTGTTTCCAAAATGCTGCTAGTAAGGATTAATTAATATCAACTGAGCAACCGCAAGTGTCTGGCATTTAACCAAGACTGCCTTTCTCAGCCCTCCCCCACTTAAAAAAAAAAAAATGAATGTGCAGATTCAAGTTAGTAAAGCCAACAGACATTCACCTCTCTGAGCACAATAAATTGGAAAACGACTAATGTGATTACAAGGGTAAGCCCCTCTCTACTTTCAGGTAGCCAGAGATCAGTTTTGCGGTCATTTACCTAAGACCATTGTCCACTCAGAGAAATAAACAAAATAACTAAAATTTATTGAGTTCTAAATCTATGCCAGACCGTGAAGTGGTCATATTTTTTTTTTTACGCTCAATCATTCAGCCTTTATAATAACCCTGCAAAGTGTTATTATCCTCATTTTACAGATGGAGGAATTGATGTTTTAAACGCTGGCCAAAGACATATAATACACATGAATTTTCTGCCTCCAAAGCCAATGCCCTCCCCATGCTGCCTGTGCCTTGCCGGATGGAAGTAATTCATTACTTGTGGCAGGAAACTTTGCATAAGAACCAAAATATTGTCTGTCACTGGAGGCCACTCTGACCCTGTTGACTAGCTTGGACTGGGCATAAAACTTTCTGCACATAAAACTTTAAGAATCATTCACTGGTTCTGAATGTAGGTTTAACTCTGACCAGCAGCTGAATCCTTGCCAGTAGGGTTAAACCTAGAGCATATAATAGAGCATAAATCTACTGGTATGATGCTATGGTTACTAGAAGCAAACACATGTGGAACTCAGTTTTTGATGGACAGTGAAATAGTCTGGAGTGCTTCACTTTCCCTGCATCTCTCTTGCTGTAAGATTCGTCCATCTGGAGTTCCCACTGTGGTTCAGCAGGTTAAGAACACATCGTTGTCTCTGTGAGGATGCAAGTTTGATCTTTGGCCTTGCTCAGTGGGTTAAGGATCTGGTATTGCCACAAGCTTCAGTGTAGGTCACAGATGCGGTTCAGATCTGGGTGTTGCTATGGCTGTGGCTGTGGCTGTGGATGGCAGCCACAGCTCCAATTCAACCCTTACCCTGGAAATGTCCATATGATGCAGGTGCAGTGTTAAAAAAAAAAAAAAAAGGAAAAAAAATGTAACGCATCTTGGATTTTTTTCTGCTTCTGCAAAGACACAATTTCAAAACCTAGGTTATAAGTATATGGACACTATGGAGGGTATAATAAATATTCTGGGAGGTGTGTTTGATTTCTTGCATATAGTTTTTTATAAATGCTGAAATACTATAAAATTTTTTGAGAAGCATGAAATGCTCAAATAGGAGGGAAAGGCTGAGATGCTGATCATGATGTGACCATTAATATGCCATAGGAGTTATGGCGGAAATGAATCCGACTAGTATCCACTAGGATATAGGTTTGATCCCTGGCCTTGCTCAGTGGGTTGGGGATCTGGTGTTGTCCTGAGCTGTGGCGTAGGTCACAGACATGCCTCAGATCCCCCACTGCCATGGCTGTGGTGTAGGCTGGCAGCTGCAACTCCGATTCTACCCCTAGGCTGGGAACCATGTGCCACAAGGTGCCAGCCCTAGGCTGGGAACCATGTGCCAGCCCTAGGCTGGGAACCATGTGCCACAAGGTGAAGCCCTAAAAAGTAAATAAATAAATAAGCCATGATAATTAGTGAAAATTCTATACTCCAAGTCCTAACTTATGGTTATCCCTCTTTCAATCTATCCCAAGAACTAGTTCTATTTGTTTTTATTTTGTTGTAATTTTAAAATTTTGTCTGCATTCCTCAAGCACATAGATCAATGCTTTGGATTGTAGAAAGACTGAGCAGTCAATAAAACAAGAATGTATTGAATTCCTACTTATTTTCTTCCATTTTGCAACCAATCCCTAGTGATTTCATGTACCTACCTATCAAAACTGACTGTTTTCTGCACTTGTAATTACTAGACATCGCAGTCAGGTCAGTCTATCGTTTTCTAGGACTTGAATTTCCTTCATTATTGTATAAACCAGAGGACTCTTGAATCTAACCATGCTCCCGAGAATACAATGACAGTATCAGGCATTAATTCAGGGCACAGATGCAAACTACAATGTTTACCTCATAGAGGTTACATTGCACCTGGTCGTGGTTCTGTGACCTTGGTCATTTGTTCACTTTATCTCCAGAACAGACAACAGAATAATGACACATTAGAAAATTGTGGCTTCACAGGTATTCCAAGAGAGATGAGAAATTGCATAATGGGCGAAGAAACCTAGGAAAGAGCTTGACAGAGGGAAGGAAGCAGCTTGACTTCCAGATAGATGGACATTGATACCCCAGGAATATGCAGGCTAGTAGCCACAAATCACTCCTACTAGGTGTGTGACATTGTGTGTGTAGAACACACCAATCTACATTCTGTGATATGCACTGTTTTGGGCACATTCCTCATAATACATAATTTAATTCATACAAAACCGTAATGAAATTCTCAGCTGATGTAGACTGTGTTTAGATAGGGTAAACAACTTCCCCCAATTGACAAGGCTTGAGAATCAAGACTCGAATGAGGTTCAAGGTTCAAGTTCTTGCCATGATTTGTCTGGGCTACTTAGTGCCTACTGGAGAAAATCTACTGATGCCTCCATATAATTTTTCAAATTTAGTCCATCTATATTTTATGTTCAATCAGGGATTTTATTGCATACAATCAGTTGTTTTTCTCTCCTATCCTTAAATAATCTAATTCATTCTCTCAGCATCAACAATCACTTGTAGTCAAATAACTTGCAAATTTTTATCATTCTGATTCCCCTCACAAATTCAAAAAGTGTATTTATAACTGTTTATCCTATTCCTTTCCCTGAATATCCCACTGAAATATCAAATACAACATATCCTAATACGTAGTCATAAAAATGTAGATGTGGAATGGACATTAGAGTTTACTTATAATAAAAATAGTAAATACATAAGACTTTTTGTTCTAAGTGTTTCCTGCATTAACCCACTTAATTCTGCAAACAAATATATAATGCAGATACTATTACCTCCATTTTACAGGTGATGAAACTGAGGCACATGGAAGTAAAGTAAATGGCCCAAAATACATGGATAGTAAATGGGATAAAAGAATTGGAGTTGCTGGCATTCAACCAGCTATCCAGTTCCAAAGTCTGGGTTCTTTACCCCCATGCTCTTCTGCTGTGAGGACACTGCAACCCATGGAAGTCAGGTGTCTGGCCATGGTCATGTAGACAAGGTGACAGAATCGAAATCTTCACATTTCTGAGCAATTGCATTCTATTATATTCCACTGATTCCCCCATCTGCCCCCACTACAACCCAAGTCTTCTCTGCATTTCCTAATACTGTGAATGACTTTATTGTCCTCTCAGTTATCCTGCCTGAAACACTTGTCATCTTTTTCCTACTCCTTTTTTTTAATCCAACCATTTGCCCTGTCCTACAGATTTGACACCTCTCACTCATCTAGTCCTGTCTACTTTCTTCGAAGCTTCTTCCTCACTTCGCCCTCTCATCTAATTTTAGACCCTCCAACTTCCTTTTCCTCATCCCTTAGAGCCAGATTTTTTCTGCTCTTTTAAATGATTCTTCAGGCATATGTGCATCCTTACTTCCAAACAGCATATGTCTGCTGCTACTGTTCTTAATGTTCGGTGTTGACTATTGAGTTCTCATCACAGAAGAGGAAGACTGAGCGCTCCTCTCCCCAGCTCCCACCACACACTTTGTAATCTGTATTTTCTTCAAATTATAAATATATTGTAACTTCATTGGATCGACGTTTACATTGTTATGACTAAGTAAATGTTTCTGTTGATCCACGTAGCATAGTATGATGTCAGTTTGTCTTCACCAGAGTTTCATTCATGATTTTCTATCATGAATTCAACCACAAATTCTCCCCTACTGCATCAGTATCTTCTCAACAGCTCAAATGTCCTTTCTCGCTTTTTTTTCCCTTTAGGGCTGCAGATGAGATTATGGAAGTTCCCAGGCTAAAGGTCGAATCAAGCTATAGCTCACAGCCACAGCCACAGCAATGTCTGTGACCTACACCACAGCTCACAGCAACCCTGAATCCTTAACTCACTGAGTGGGGCAAAGAATCAAAATCTCATCCTCATGGATACAATTTGGATTCGTTTCCACTGAGCCACGACGGGAATTCCTCAAGTGTCCTTTCAATTTCATCTTCATGACATCTCTCACTGGAAATTCAGATGTGCTCAATGAACAGTCAGTCTCCCAGCCCTCATCCCCACCCAAGCCAACTGCACTGCTACCATACTAAGGTCTCCTTCACCAGCATCCTTTTCCCAACTCCTGAGTTGAATCTCTATTTTCTGGACGCCCTGTCTTCATTCCAGCTATAACTTCTCATGTTGCTGATGTAGCATCCTGGGAAAAAGTAAATTTTTGAGACTTTTAAAATTCTACCCTCCTATTTGATGGAGAGTAAGTTTTCGGGCTTAGAAAATAAAATCTAGTCTTCAGTGTTGTTTTTATTTGTGACAATTTTATTCTTGATTTTCTTTTTTTGAACCTTCCTCTCCTTCTACTACTGTTTATTTTTCTATCTCTCTGAAAGCTTGTAGGATCCTTCTTTAGTCTCCAGTGTTCTGACATTTCAAAAAGATGTGCTTTAGTGTGAGTTTATTTTTATCCATTTTGCTGAGCATCTCAGAGAGCCCATTCCATTGGAAACTTATGCCCTTTAATAGTGAGATGTATGTATATACTACACATATATATAATATGTAATATATATATTACATAATGTGATACTATATTATTATATTATACATTATATAATATTGTATTACATTTATATTAGATTATATTATTACATTATAATATGTTATTATATAATATAGTTAATGTATTATATTATATAATATATAATATATTTAAATTATATATTATATATCATCTTATGTTATACATAAATTATAAGATTATATATTACATATATAAATAATTAAAATATTCTGTGTAATTGAAAATTATTCCTCTTCACTTTCTCCATTTTCTCTTTCTGAATTTCCTAATATTTAGATATTAAACACCCTGGAATATTTCTCTTTTCCTCTGTATTCTCAGAGGTTTTTTCTTAACTTTTGCTTCCAATGATTCCTAGTGAGTTTTTTTTTCATTTCTGCTATCATGTTTTTAAGTAATTCTTTTTTGTAATTCTTTTTTGTTCTCTGTTCCATTGCATGATGCTGTTTCATGGATGCTTCTTTTTTTGTCTGTCAGGGGATATTAATGATTAATTTCTTTGAGGTTTTCTTCTCCCTGCGTAGTCTGTTTCTCTGAGGTCAGTTTTGGTTCTTTCTTCCATATCAGAGGTTTTATTCAAGTCTATAATGATTTGGGGGCTTCTGCCAGCTTATATTTCAGGATGGTTCACTGAGGCTATTTCAAAACCTTGAAAGAATAGATGAGATTTTCAGTAAGATTCTTGATTAAAGGTCATCTCAAAGGGCCAGATTAGATTTTGGGATAAACATCTGACCAATTTCCATAAAACTTTTCTTCTTGGCTGATCAGATTCCCTGGGGGAAAGCCTTCACTGTCTGCTTGGGTGGTATAAGCCTTGCTACCCACATTATGATAAGTAAGAGAGAAAAGAATGCAGTAGGTCTCAGATTCAGAGTAAATTTTTCACTTAATACCCCTGTTTTCAGACAATAATCTTGCCTTCAAATTGGCTTGGTCTTCCTGAGTCCAAAGACCCTGTATTTTACAATCCTTTGAGAATAAATCTTTGAACTTCTGCATGGCTAACAGAGGGGATTATCCTGGCTTTATGCAACAGAAAAATGAATAGAGGGGATAAAGGAAACCAGAATATGTCACTACAAAATTTGCGTCTTTGACATAAAAATTATTTTGAGCTGAAGGTAATCAAGACTTAGACAGCCTGGGGAAAGCTCCCCATTTTCTGCCTAAAGGCAGGATATCAGTTCTCTTTTTACTAAAGACAGACTCTTTTCAGCCCAGCAAAGGTACCAGAGGAATCTGCAAACAAACCTCACTCCAGTACTTTCCTTCCATATATTTGTTCAGCTTCCCATGGTTTGCTGCCTTTGGAAGCTAAAACTGCCTTCCTTTGTTACATCATTTCTCCACAAAGGTACTGTTCTTTGTTGAAAATGCGGTATAGGCTGGAATTCTAAGACACCATTTTTAATTACTTCGGGTTTAGGTTTCTCTTGCTGATGTGTGCAGCCCATGTTAATAAATGTTTTCCTCTTGTTAATTTGTCTTGTTAAAGTGTTCCAGCTGAACCTAAGATGGTAGAGCCAAAATGTTGGCTTCCTTACGGGACCATCTTCTACCTCAACAAACTTTCAACTAATTCTTCTGTTTATAGGCCCCAATTCACTTACACTTCCAGAGGCATACAGTTCCAACAATTCCTCACCCACTGAGAATCCAGTAGAGCAAATTGGGTCACTTTTTAGATCTTCATATTTCTCAGGTCTGCTAATTAAGTTTTTGGTCATCCATCTACTTTGCCAGCTCCCAAATTTTTGCTATTTGTTCCTCTCCATTTCCTTTGTTCTTTTTCGTTAAAAAGCTAAAATCTCTTTACTGTCATTTTAGTGTGGGCTGGGGCAGGGGGCACAGTTCAATTTTACTTTCATGCTTAAGTAGAATAATTGGCCTTTATTCCTTTATTTCCTCTAGTAAGTTACTAGAGTCTTCTAATTCCTTGAGCATGTCAATCTTCTGTTTGGAAATAATCAGGTTTTCTGTTGACTAAAGCAACTATTTTCCATTGACTAGGTAGTTCTCAATCTGTTTACTGTCATCACTATTCAGATGAGCAATTTTCCATAAGAATTATCTCTCAACACAACAATTAATTTGCTTACAACTCCCGAGGAGATGACACTTCACATGGTATTAGCCTGCCGTCATGACTTATCACATATGATTCCCTGTGACTCTGGCACCAACCAAAATTGGCAATTTTTGTTTGTTTCCTCAGTCTGACATGTATTTTCTTCTCTATGTAACTTGGCTTATGTCTTTTCTGACAAGCAGGATGCCCATTTCCAGAATACAAATCCTTTCGACCTTCTAAAGTCTAGATAACATGTACCTGATCAATGAAGCATTCCCTCACTCCACCACCTCCTCCCCCGGCACCTTAAAGCTGTGTACTCCACACATAGCACTTTGTGCATCTGATTTGTCTTTTATTAAGCTAAACAGATTATTTATATCATCATTTTCCTTCCTTTATATAAGGAATTATGGGAATTGTTTCTTACTCTTTTATCTTTGCCAATGCAATAAACATATGACTTCATTTGACTGAGTTAAAACTATCCAAACCATAATACATAAGGGTATGTAATAATTTCTAAAGCTATAAAATATTTTTCCTAACCCTTTTATTTATGTATTTATTTGAAAAGCAGCAAGGCTTAAAACAATTCTTTTTTAAAACTCCACACATTTCTTCATCTCTACTGGTTTAATTCATGTGTAGCAATTGTATAATTCTAAGCAATAGTCTGAAATTTGGTTGCAAATTATATTTCTGAGAGGGAAAAATTCATTTCTAAAAGTGTAATTTTTCCTATAAGATATATTGATCAAGATTTCCGTGCAGCTTACTATTAAAAAATCATTCATGACTCTCTAAATCAATTTATTCAGATAAAAGAACATTGCTGGCTTGAGGGTTTTATGGGAATTATTATAGTAACTTCAGATAGAGAGCCAACTACCTTCCCTGAACCATTTTTAAAATCTACCTCAGCACTGGAAATAGTGTGTCAGCGAGAAGATAGTTAACATGCTGCAGTGGAAATATCCACAGAGTGTTGTAAAAATAAATCCAATCTTAAACTCAACACCCCCATTCTTATTTTCAGAGCCATGTTTTAATAACTTAACTCTGATTGCTATTAGTCTTTCCATATTATCCCATTTAATATAAGTAGCTCCCTTACATTGAGCATTTATTTTATGCTAAGCACTTTATATACATTTTCTTATTTAATAATTCAAAAATCCTTTTAGATTTTATTATTCCCATTTTTACTAAGATGTAAAATAAGTCTTAAAGGAAGCTAAGTAAATTATCTAAGGTCAAAAAGCAAAAAAAAAAAAATAGTCTTCTTGCTCTTACTGATTTTACTTTGGTGTTATTTTTCACATGCTAGGTATTAGTTGGCCTATATAACTTTGCTACAAAGTTGTTACACTTCAGCTTTTATCCGAGTTAGTGGGAAAGAAATGATGCTTAAAGTCTGTTTGTTATCTGGGATGAACAGTTGAAAGGAAAATGAGTTAGACAGACGGTCTCTAAAGTGCATATCCTTTGCACAATATTTGCATGTTTAGTTCTGTTTGTCATCTGTGTCCACCCAAGAGAAATGGAAACTGGGTTCTTCAGAGCTGTCTTCCTTTCTTGCACTTGCTGAGAAAAGGCCATGGTGCCTCAAGCTGCCTCTATGTCCAGCAGTACAGCCCTCTCAGCCCCAGAAATCCACATCAACTCATCACAGTCTGTCTAAACTCTGCTTTCTATCAGACACTTTTTAGAAACTTATGTTATAATAGGAATCCTATTTTTCAAGACTAAAGCTAAAGGATCCAAACTTCTATCATTGGTTATGTACCCAGCACTCTACCACACAGTTTCAAAAACTCTCTCGTTTCATGTTAACCACAATCCTCATCTACAAAGTTTGTTATGCCACACCATCTTTTCAGCAACATAATTGATCCTATACTCATGATCAACCACTCAGCATCACATAAATGGCAAATATAAAGAGGAACATGCATTCACTAGATTATTTATCAAATCCCTATTACTCACACTGGAATAAGTACTGAACTGATATATAGAGGAATAAAATGAGTATTAACATATTGTAAATATGCAGAGAATCCTGATATTCCCAGGAAATACACAACATACAGTTAATCATCTAAATCCTAAATTTGGCCTGAAACAAATATAATACCTGTGGCTTGGCTATAGCTTTCTTCCCATTCTACTCATCCTAAGCCTTTAATAAGTTTCTCTCCAGGGAAACTTATCAAAGACATCAAACTTATCAGACACATCAAGCTTGTGATAACTGTAACTCTGCGTGAAACCTAAGGGTATTCATTTTAAACTTATCTATGGCAAAATCTACATGTTTGAAGGCCCAGGGGAAGATCTCAGAATCAAGACGTGATGAGGGAAGAATCTTGAATTTTATCCTTTTTCATCAAACTTTCTTGCTTCTTTCCTGGTACCTACCCGCTCCCCCCCCCAACCTCCTGCACCCTTACACACATTGCTATAAACTGAAAGTGGGTGTCCCCCACCAAATTCATATGTTAAAACCTAATCTCAAGCGTGATGGCATTTGAAGGTGGGGTCTTCGGGGAGGTGAGTTTGCCATGAGGGTGGAGGCCACATAAATGAGATTCATATCTTATAAAAGAGACCCCAGAGGTCCCGTGTCCTTCCTTCCCCCGTGTGAGGACAGAGTGAGCCAGGAATCATGTACTCACTTGATCCTGAATTTGTCAGTGTCTTAATTCACCACCTGAATCTTGAACTTCCAGACTCCAGAACTGTGAGAAATAAATGTCTGTAGTTTATAAAGCATGCAATCTATGCTATTCTGTCATAGCAGTCCAAAAGGACTAAGGCACATCTTCACAGGAAATTTGAATGGAAAAAAAAAATGTTCACTGTAAGGCAATCTGAAAGAGAAAGAGGGTAGTTTTATTCTTTTACCTTAGCAATGGTTTTCAAATATTGGTGCTCAACAAAATTGCCTGGGGTGCTTTCTAAGGATGAAGTTCCAGATCTCCATCCCCTGGGTAGGCAGTGGGTCTGCTAAGACCAGGTATCTGAATTTAATAATCATTCTTTGGGAGATTCCAAAGCAGTTCTGGAAAAGACCACATTTTTAGAAATTCATTTTTAAAATAAAAAAAGAAGAGCTTTTTAATTAATTTATTTTAAAAAGTCCCAGGAATTGTAGCCAACACTATTCCACCCAGATGCCCTACCTCCTACAGAGTCTACTGCAACAGTGGGTAGATTCATCAAAGAGTAACAGAGACTAAAGCTATCTCCAGGAGGGTTATGATGGTTATAACGAGGACGTGAGATCCAGGGAAAGACCAGAAGAGGAATTTTACAGGCTCCATTGGAGGATGGTTGTCTGGGAATGCCATGCTGCTGCAAGCTCTGCAAATTTGCATCCAAAGTGCAAGTAATCACTTCAACTATTGAAACAAACTCTTCTTGCCAACTATTTCCAGTGTTTGGCATCTACATTTCCAGCTTTCATGACACAGGCTGGGCCAGAGCAAAATAACACTCTTGCTCTATAAAGCAGCTTAGGATATCTCAAATATTAAGCCCTTCATAGCTTCTTTTGACCCGAGTCTAAATTTTAGGTTTTTTTTCTTTAATCTGTAGGCTCATTGACTGGATCTGTAATCCTGGTTTGCATGGATGGCTCGGCTTTGTAAATTTCAGTAGGAATGGCACAAGAATAAAGACAGAAATGTCTGAGCTGCCTAAATGGAAGCCTGAATCTCATAGGACATTGTATTAGGTGCCAAATTATCTCTTCTGGGGATCTGTTTGCCAGGCTCTGCATCTTCTCACTCTGCAGGGCTTGCAAACAGTCCACCCTGCCCCAGTTGGTGGCAGAGCACTGAGAAGGAGTCAGGTAGCACATCTGACTTATATGAGGACAATGTGTGTCAGGCAAGGGGTAAGGAAAGGAGGTCTCTGGTTTTGATTGGTTTTTTAAAAAATACATCATTGGAAGTACAAAGCTGGGAGGTTTGGGGTAAGGAATGACATAAAGAAAAATGGACTAAAGCTTACTCGCAGGGCTGTTTTAGAGAAATAAGCAAGTCAGTGTCTTCTTGTTCTGTTTCCTCAAAGTGCCCTTTGCAGTGAGCCATTTATAGGTGAGCTTAGAATGAATCCTCTGAGGCCATTAGTGCCAGAATGTGCTTTTGTAAATGCTTCACTCAGACTGCAGAGCTGCACTGTGCTAAAACAGAGTTGCAGCTGCTTTCCTTGGTTATTATTTTTTTTTCTTTTTTTAAGGCCACACCTGAGACAAAGGGAATTTCCCGGGCTAGAGGTCAAATCAGAGCTGCAGCTGCCGGCCACAGCCACAGTCACAGCCACAGCCACGCTGGGATCCGAGCCACATCGGTGACCTATGACATAGCTTGTGGCAATGCCAGATCCTTAACCCACTGAGTGAGGCCAAGGATCAAACCTGCGTCCTCCTGGATACTATGTCACGTTCTTAACCTGCTAAGCCATGATGGGAAATCCTGGTTATCTTTGGAGAGTTCAAACCTGAGATGTCAACCATGGTCTCTTTGCCCCCAGAGCTGCACACCTTCTTGTGGGCAACATTGCCTCTCCATCCAAGCTTCACAGAAGCATCACTTTCTACTCTTCTCTCCTCCCACCCCAAGCAGAGCTCCAGTCCTTTGGGATGGGCATAACAACCAGTGAACACACACTGTCCTTTCAAGATTTCAAGTCTGTGCTACTCCTCAGACTAATTTGCATCTCACTTCTGTGTCTGTTGAAATCTGTCAAGGTCTGTGTCATTTACCTGTTCCCCAACCCTTCCATAAATCCCCAGCTGTTTCCCCTTCTTCTGCACCCCCGTGGTAATCACCTTGAACAATTGTACTTGACCTGTGCGTAAATATCCATGTTTCTCCCAGCAGCGTGTAGGTGTGAACTGTTTCTGTTCTTGTTCTTTTCCAGGTAGGTAAGAAGTCCAACATGGGTCTCACTGGGCTAGGAAAAAAAAAAAGAAAGCGTCAGTAGGACCAAGACCTTTTTTGGAGGCACTAACGGAGCATGTGTCTCCTGTAATTTTTCAGCTTCTAGTGCCCACTCACATTCCTTGGCCCTTGGCTTGTGGCCATCTTCCTCTATCTTCAAAAGCCAGGAATGTCAAATCTCTCTCTCACCCTCGTACATAGTCACATCTCAGACCACGTATTTAAATTAAGCCCACCTGGCTAATTGGGGGATACTTTCCCTACCTCAAGGTGTTTACCTTTAATCACAACTGCCAGGTCTCTTTTGCCATGTAAGCTTATGTATCCATACATTCTGAGGATTCAGATGTGGCCTTCTTGAGTGCCCACACACTCATTCTTCAGGCCCAATATCCCCAGGAGAATAATGAAATCAGTAACTCTTTGCTTGAGTTCTGTGTGCCTGGTATGGAGCTAAATGTCCTACCACATCATCTAATTCAATCTTTAAGCATGAAATAGATAGTATCGTGTCATTGAAAGGAAGCTGGTAGGTTAAGGTATTACACCAAGCCATCCAGGCAGAACAAAGAGTCACACACTGGTCTGACTCTTGCCAACCATTCTGACTCTTCAACTGCACTAAAATATATGACATAACACATCCTCGATTTGAGTATTTCTATTCATGCAATAACCACCATTTTCTCTGCTTTTCTCCTCACTCCAGCCCTCTACTCAGCAATTTTTGAAGCCTTCCCCTTTCCGTAGTTCTCCAATATAAAATCACCCTCCCCCCCAGTTACTGTAGTTACATCAGAAACAGAATGGGTAGTATGAACGAGGGTCAAAGATGAAAAGTTAATCTAGAGGGCACAGAGGTTAAGAGCTTTGATATCCTCTTTAAAATTCCCTTAGCTCACATTGCTTTCCCAAACTGGACAGTGATTAATGCCTGGGGGGACATTTTCTTCCATCAGATCACCGTTCACAGACATCAGACTCATCTCCTAGTAGGGCTCCATTTAAAATAAGAGAAACTGATTTCAGCCCTTGCATTGAGATTGCAACATTATTTGTCATTTTTTCCATTCAGCGTACAGAGATACCTTCCAAACTATAAGTCTCTTCCTCCCACCTCCTCCCTCACACTGTCTCCAAAACTGCCCTTGTTGGGATAAGGCTTACCACCAGGCACTCTTGTGAGGTAGAGATCTGTTCAGATCAGTTCTGGATGCTATAACAGAAAGCCATAGATTGGGTGGCTAATAAACAACATCATCTTATTTCTCAAGGTTTCGGAGGCTAAAATTCTGAGGTCACGTGCCAGTGTGGTCAGGTTCTAGTGAGGTGCTCTTCCAAGGAACACACTGCCATGTTCTCTCTGGACTCTCACAGGGTGAAGAGAGATCAAGAGAGCTCCCGGGGGTCTCTTTGGAAAGGACACTAATCCCATCCATGAGGGCTCCATCCTTATGATGTATCTGCCTCCAAAGGACCCCATCTTCCAATACTACCACATAGGGGACAAGGATTTCAACATATGAATTTGGGGGGCACCCACACTCAGATCATAATAGGATCATTCATCTTTGCTCTCCCTTTTATCAGTTTCCCTTGTTCAGCAGCCCATCCATCCCTCTAGTTAGTTTCTCTTTCTCGGGCCTGAATGTTCCCTTCTACTTTAGTGTCAGACAAAAGACTTTTTAACAATTCTTTTGCACCAAGGCCACAGAGTCTTCAGTGTGACTACTTTCAAGTACTGAATGATTGTTTTAATTATCATTGATAGAAAGTTTTAGGTTTTGTTGAGGGGAATTCTTGTTGGAGGGAATAAGCACTTTTTGTTGGTCCCTGTGGGGTATTATATAAGCAATCACTCATCTGAAACATATTTATAGTTCTTTCTCTTCTTTGTATTCTTCAGTGTCTTCTAATTTAATAACCTCATTCAAAGTGTCTACTTAAAACCAAACATCTGTTGATTAGTGTGTGGCTATGGAAAAAGGATCAGGCTGTATCATTAGCTAGAATGATGAAATTTAGCTCAATGCACTGGCCATCCTGCTAAGGAAAACATGCGGTGGTCAGAACATTGTATGTGGTTACTGAATGGTTAATAATTTGTGCTAATTTTTCTTTTTACTCTATGGTAACAGAAAATAATTTAACCTGGAAAAGCCTAGAGAAGGACAATGAGGATAGTTAATATTTGGAAAAGAACATGGTTTGAAACTAGACTACAAAAGTAAGGTTAATTAGTCATTACAGAAGTGTAACATGAATAAATTTATGGGAGTCATAAAAATATATGTTTCCATTTAACCATGCCATAAACTCCCATAGACCTTATTAAGTTTCCATGCCTAAAAGTGAAAGAAATATAAATAATAACTTTTTTAAATGCCAGAGACTTTCCAGATGCATTAAAGCAGTAAAGTGTGTTGAAAGTTAATAGAGCTGAAGAATGAAATAAATTAATTTTTGGTCAACAACATCATTAGATCACTTAGATACTGATGACAGTGAGTCTTACTAGCTCGTAAAATGGGCAGCGGTTAATATCATTAACTTACTACCTGTCCCCGTATTCACATTGTGGTTCTAATTCTCATGGCTCCTTGATTAACCAATATATCCAAAAAGAGATTTAACTATGTCAAAATTATTGTCTTATGAGTCTTATAAATAATAAAAATAATCACCTTTTATTAATCTCCTAGGAAATTTTAAAAAAGTATGTTATAAAAACTTTTTAGTAAATAAATAATAACACTGAGAGTATTTATTGCTCCAGTAAAACTAACATTACTATTTTGAAGTATAGATTTTTAGGCTTTTTTTTCGTATGCAGTTTTTCAAAGAAGCAGTCAATATATAAACATAAATAACTGGCATTTTCTATTTCTAACAAAAGCAGTTTCCCATATTTCTTTCTTTTCTTTATTATTATTATTATTATTATATTACAGTGCAGTTGATTTGCGATGTTTGGTCAAGTTCTGCTGTACAAAAAAGTAACTCAATCACACACATTTCCCTGTGCTGTACAATAGGATCCCATCACCCATCCATTCCAACTATAATAGTTTGCATCCAAAAAACCCCCAAAATGCCCACCCATCCCACTCCCTCCCCTTTCCCCTTTGGGAATCCCAAGTCTGCTCTTCTAGGCCATGATCTGTTTCTGGTTTTTGTTTTGTTTGTTTTTTTAGATAACATCATCTGTTCCATATTTTAGATTCCACAAATAAGTGATATCATATGGTATTTGTCTTTTTCTTTCTGGCTCACTTCACTTGGTATGAGAGTTTCTAGGTCCATCCACATTGCTGAAAATGGCATTAGTTTGTCTTTTTTATGGCAGAGTAATATTCAATTGTATACATGCACCACATCTCCTTAAACCATTCACCTATCAAGCGACATTTAGGTTGTTTCCATGTTTTGGCTATTGTGAATAGTGCTGCTATGAACATAGGGTTATGTATCTTTTGCGATGAAAGTTTTGTCCAGATATGAAAGTTTTGGGGTTTTTTTTTTTGTCATTTTAGGGCCGCACCTGCGGCATGTGGAGGTTCCCAGGCTAGGGGTCTAATCGGAGCTACAGCCCCTGGCCTACACCACAGCCTCAGCAACGCAGGATCTGAGCCGCGTCTGCAACCTACACCACAGCTCACGGCAACGCCGGATTCTTAACCCACTGAGCAAGGTCAGAGATGGAACCCACAACCTCATGGTTCATAGTCGGATTCATTAACCACTGAGCCACAACCGAAACTCCCCCAGATATGAAAGTTTTGAATGAAAACTTTGCCCAGCCATGGAATAACCGATCATACGGTAGCTCTATATGCGGTTTCCTGAGCTATCTCCATACTTTTTTCCACGGTGGTTGTACCAATTTATATTCCCACAAAGAGTTAAGGAAAGTACTTTTTCTCCACACCCTCCTTGTTATTTGTTGACTTGTTAATGATGGCCATTGTGACTGGTGTGAGGTGGTATCTCACTGTAGTTTTGATTTGCATTTCTCTAATAATTAATGATACTGAGCATTTTTTCATACAGCTGTTGGCCATCGGTATGTCTTCTTTGGAGAAATGTCTATTTAGGTCTTCTGCCCTTTTTTTTTTTTTGTCTTTTTGCCTTTATCTAGAGCCACACCCGCAGCATATGGAGGTTCCCAGGCTAGAGTTCTAACAGGAACTGCAGCTGCCACCCTTCGCCATAACCACAGCAACGTGGGATCTGAGCCGCATCTGCAACCTACACCACAGCTCACAGCAATGCCGGATCCTTAACCCACAGAGCAAGGCCAGGGATCAAACCCACAACCTCATGGTTCTTAGTCACATTTGTTAACCACTGAGCCACGAATGGAACTCCCTGCCCATTTTTCAACTGGGTTTGTTTTGTTGTTGTTGAGTTGCATGAGTTGTTTGCATATTTTGGAGACTAGGCCCTTGTCTGTTGTATCATTGGCAAAGATTTTCTCCCATTCTGTGGGTTATCCTTTTCATTTTTTTAATGCTTTTCTTTGCTTTGCAAAACCTTTTGAGTTTGATTAGGTCCCATTGGTTAATTTGTGTCTTTATTGTCATTATTGTAGGAGGTGGATCAAACCAGATGTTGCTGTGATTTATGTCAGAGCCTATGTTTTCCTCTAGGAAATTTATATTTATATTTTGGCCTGACTTTTAGGTCTTTAATCCATTTTGAGTTTATTTTTGTATATGTTGTTAGAGAATGTTCTAATTTCATTCTTTTTCATGTAGCTTACCTGTTTTCCCAGCACCATTTACTGAAGAGGCTATATTTCTTCTACTGTATGCTCTGTCCTACTTTGTCATAGATTAGTTGACTATAGGTACTTGGGTTTATATCTGGGTTTTCTAAATTGTTCCATTGGTCTATATTTCTGTTTTTGTGCCAGTACCATACCGTTTTGATTACTGTAGCTTTGTAGTATTGTCTAAAGCCAGGAAGCTTGATTCCTCCATTTTCATTTCTTTTTCAATATTGCTTTGGCTATTCAGGGTCTCTTTTGTTTCCACACAAATTTTAAAATATTATGTTCTATTTCTGTGAAGAATGTCTTTGGTAATTTGATCGAGATTTCATTGAATCCGTAGATTGCCTTGGGTAGTACAGTCATTTTCACAATACTGATTCTTCCAGTCCAAGAGTATGGTATATCTTTCCAACTGTTTGTATCATCTTTGAATTCTTTCATCAATATTTTATAGTTTTCAGGGTATAGGTCTTTTGTCTCTTTAGATAAGATTATTCCTGGGTATTTTATTCTTTTTGATGTGATTATCAATGGGATGGTTTCTCTGATTTCTCTTTCTTATGTTTCATTATTAGTATATAGAAATGCAATTGATTTCTGTATTGATTTTGTAGCCTGTAACTTTGCCAAATTCATTGATGAGTTCTAACAGTTTTCTGGTGCTGCCTCCCATATTTCTTATCTTCATAATCAGCCTTTTTAAGTTGCACAGTATTCCAATAAAAGATTATACAACACTCTACTTAACAGTTCATTTTCTGATTTTTGTTATTAAAAGACATTAGAGTGGATAAGAGTACATCCTTTGATATCAAAGAAAACAGCGTTTCTACAGTAAACAGCTGCATGATCTTAAATATGCTACTCCTTCTCTAGAATCTCACATAAAGAGACTCATAGTAAACTCTCAGTCAATATTTGTTGAACAAAACAATGAACCTCTGCTATGGACTAAATAGTGTGCCTTTAAATCTGTATGTTGAAATCCTAACCACCAATATTTCAGAATGTGACTGCACTTGTAGACAGGCTCTTTAAACAGGTAATTAAGGGAGTTCCCATCGTGGCTCAGCAGTTATGAACCTAACTAGCATCCATGAAGACACGGGTTCAGTCCCTGGCCTTGCTCAGTGGGTTAAGGAGCCGGCCTTGCCATGAGCTGTGGTGTAGGTCACAGATGTGGCTTGGATCCCACATTGCTGTGGCTCTGGTGCAGGCTGGTAGCTACAGCTTCGATTGGACCCTAGCCTGGGAACTTCCATATGTCATGAGTGCAGCCCTAAAAAAAAGACAAAAAAAAGGTAATTAACATTAAATGAGGTTACCAGGGTAGGTCCTAATACAATAGGACTGACGTACTTACAAGAAGAGATTAGCCCACAAACACAGACTGCCTTAGACTTGAAAGGCAACTCTTCCCTTGTCTCCAGCCTCCTGGCGCATCCTGCAGATTTTGGACTTGCCAAGCCTCCATGATCACATGAACCAATTTCTTAAAATAAATCTCAATATATAGATATATGAACAGATAGATAGATAGACTGAGTGACATACACATGCTATTGTATAGGAGAGCATGACTAATAACCTCTATAATCATTAGTTTTCTTACCTACAAAAAGCATAATAGAGTGCCTACCTTGTTATATTACAGTAGCTATAACACTTGCAAGTTCCTTACCACAAGGCCCTTCTCAATAGATATGGGTCATAATTATTCAATAATTGACAGTCCTTCCAAAGTCCATAGTTGGGAAAGAAGTAAATGAGTGTTGAGAAGACAAAAATGGGGAGAATCCAGCACAGACTCACATGGGATTTGAAGAGTAGGATGGTACAGGAATGAAGAGCAGGACCTCTTAGAACTGAAAAATCATCAGCCAACAAATTTCTCTGATGGTCAGTCTCTACATCCACACCCGTTCTCATGTTTGCTTTTCTTTGAGCATTTGTTCCTTTGTTATCTCTAAAAAAAAAAAAGAAAAGAAAAGAAAGAAACTTTTTCTGAAAACTCCTGTTTCTGGATTCCCATATCCTTAGCTTGCATGAGTCTCTGATCCCTCAACCCGCATGCTGACAATGATCCACAGAAATAGGACTATTTAGCTCAGCTCTTCTCTGCCCCCCACTGTCTCAACCCATTCCCAATTCTAAATTTCCAAAGGAAAGAACGATGGACTAAAGTTAGGTCAGGGGTCTAGCTAAATCAATTTGACCTATCCCAGCACTGTGGGTTGGTGGGGTATTTTGAGAGGGCAATGTGTTTCCTGTCTACCTATCCTACTTGACCTTTCATAACTCACATCCTCTTTCACTGTGATACACATACACGCAGACACACAGATACACACACACACACACACACACACACACAGGCATTTTGCAGGTTTCTCCAAGAACAAGCACTCTCTTATTTTAGGGCTTACCCCATGCTGCAGCCTCTGCCTTGAATGCTCTGTTCTCCACAATTTTTTTGATTTGTTTTCCAGCTTTAATAAAATATAATTGATTTTGAACATTGTGTGAGTTCAAGCTGTACAAAATGATGATTTCATACACATATTGTGAAATAATTACCATAATAGGGTTAGTTAACAGCTCCATTCCCTCACAGAATTACCATTTGTGTGTGTGTGTGTGTGTGTGTGTGTTCAGAACATTTAAGATTTACTCTCAGAGCAATTTTCCAATATATATTACAGTATTGATAACTATAGCCACCATACTGTAATTAGATCTCAAGGACTTATTCATCTTAGAACTTGGAGTTTATATCCACTGACCAATTCCCCATTTCCCCCATCCCTCAGACCCTGGAAACAACTGTTCGACTCTCTGTTTCTATGAGTTCAGCTTTTTTATATTCCAGATATTTTTATGATCTGTTTAAATGCATCCTTCAACTTTCAGCTTAAAGATCACCTTTTCTGACATACTTTTCTTATTCAGGTAGTTTAGGAGGTAGCTCCCAAAATGCTGTAGCTTTATGCTTCTGTGTGTGTGTGTGTGTGTGTGTGTGTGTGTTTGTGTGTGTGTGCATGGGTCTGAGTGTGTGTATGTACAAAATAAGTTCACCATCTTTCACTCTCTCTCTGTCTCTCTGGTCTGCAAACTTACATACCAGAGGAAGGCTTTGTGAAGGATCGGCCAGTGCTAGATAGCGTCATCTCTCCATATTGAGATCTGGTGAAAAGGATTTAATCAAGGCTGACCTTTAATCAAAACCATCCATTTTTCTTCTATAATCCTTCCTAATTTTCATTTGCAAGTTGTCTAAGACAATGTCTTCAAAATTAAAGTTTTCTCAAGAAACTGTCTATTCGACAGCAGCCTACTTTTCCAGATTGGGAAAAGAGAGAACCATCTAGTGCATTATGAAAATTATTTTCTTTGAACAGCTGAAAATTGATACCATGAATAAAGATGAGGGAAGGGAGAGTTATATAGCAAAAGAATTGGTCCATGGATTGCATTTAGAATAATGTAAACCCTATAATTTTCACTAAAGCAAAATATTTTGGAAAAAAGTATGAAGTACTATGAGAACAGAGTATAAAACCATCAGTTGTAACAAAGGTTTTAAGTGCCTAGTGCTCCTTAATGAAAGTTCACATGATCTGAATTTCTCTTCCTCCTCCTTCTTCTTTTTCGTCTTTTTTTCTGTCTTTTTTTTCCCTTTTATGGCCTCACCTGTGGCATATGGAGGTTCCCAGGCTAGGGGTCTAATCAAAGCTGTTGGCCGCCGGCCTATGCCACAGCCACAGCAACGCAGGATCCAAGCCACATCTGTGACCTACACCACAACTTACAGCAACGCTGGATCCTTAACCCATTGAGAGAGGCCAGGGATTGAACCTGCAACCTCATGGTTCCTAGTTGGGCTCATTTCCACTGCACCAGGACGGGAACTCCTGATCTGAATTTCTTTTGCAATCAATGAGCTATCTAGATTATATTCACCTGCCTTGTAAAGCATTTTGTGACAGCAACTTTCTGTAGTTAATTTGTTTTTATTAGGGATTAACGGGCTGTCATTTATTTTGCTTTTTAAATTATCTCAAATCCTTCTGTATTGACAGTGTTTTTAGGGGTTCTTAAAGCTAATTCCTACTAAAAAACAATTAAAGGAAAGATCATTTGTTTTAAGACCACAGTTGAATGACATATTTGGGTACCTTTTAAGGGATATGTGGAAGCTCAAGATACTGAAAGAATTCATAATTGTTTTTCTCTGTTACTTTAATCCATAGATACATTTCTAAAATCTGTTGACTAATTTACTCTTAGTTGTGAGCTAAGTGGGGATATATGTGTCTTCAACTTCAGAAGTTGATTTTCTTATGTCTTATTCTCTTTAAACAATGTTCACCATCTAGCTATGTACTAATATTTAAAGTAATCCAGTTTGGCCTTCTGATTAGGCTATAGCATCATCTCTTAACCCACCTAGAAAACAAAACGTGAATGGTTCATGATGAATTATTGTTTTAATAATCAGACAGAACAAAACTGTCCTCTTTGTGTAATTATTCTTCTTATAAGGAAATTCATTCTTATAATAACAAGAAAGAGCTTTCCTGGTATTTTGCATGGTAAGGCAGAAAGAACATGAAATTTGGATTCAATCCTAGAGTTGATACCTGCCAAACTCCTGGAGCCACACAATTAATACGTCAATAAAGGAACTGGTATAGTACCTGTAAGAGAAGATGCTATTCTATAAGTCCCTTCCTGGACCATAACACAGGTGAACGAATGCCAGCAGAAAGGCAGAGAAATGTCAGGATGAAAAGCACAGAATCCAGGATCTGATGGCCCTTAATCAGATCCTACCCTCTGTACTTAGGGGTTGTCAGAACTAGATAGGTTAATTAATCTCTCTCTTTCAGTCTTTTTATCAATTATGAGATAAGAAGAAGAATAGTGCTTCCCTCATAGAGCTGTTGTGAGGATTGAATGAGTTAATTCATGTCAGGATCCTAAGACAGTGTGTGAGATACCTTAAGAATGGAATGAATACTCACTGTGATGATAAAAGTATGAGCTGATGGCCAAATTCTTCCATTTGGTGCTGAATTGTCCTCAGTTATTTCAGTTGCACTCTGAACTCCTACTTCCCCTGGTTTCTTCTTTATGGAATGGGGTTGATGACTGTGGACTAAACTGTATTAAAATTCATAACTTATGTTAAATGCTTATAATTTCCTCATTGTAAAACAGTAATATATACTTTTGCCAAAGAATTAGAAAGTACATAAAAAGTGTAGAGAAAAAAATAGAAATTAATCAGGTTTATTTTTATATATTTGTTCAAAGTATATTTTTCTAAGAATATACATGTTTAACAAAATTTTCATCATTTACAGGTAGGTAGATTTGCTGCTTTTTTATTTAAACTTTGATCATGAGTATTTCTGCAATTTGTTAAATTTTACCGTCTATGTGGACGGACCCCTCACCGCCTGGGGGTCCCTCAAACCCCTGGTCCCTCAAGCCCCTCCCCTCTACACACAATCTCTCTAGCCCTAGGGATGAGGAATGGTTGATTGGTGAGTTTAGGATAAGGAACTGAGCAGGCCCAGCTTTACTCTTCCTCCAACCTCCTTGTCCCTCCATAATAGAAACTGTGGGAAGCACTTGTCTTACCTGCTCCTTTTTGCTGCAAGTTTTAAAGTGGCAGCTCAGGTTGAGAGGCCTGGGGCCCATTGTGCAATTGTGCCTACTTCTAGGTTCAAAGTTAGAAAGCTCACTGTTGCCACTCCCAGAGGCCACCAGAAATGCTTTATCAGTAATGAAGATAATATTTTGTTCTCTAGCTGCCACTTTGTTTCTCTCAACTGGCTCAAATTTTGGGTAGAGAAATTAAAGGAGATATTCATTGGGATTCAGCAAACCTCAAAAACTGTTGGAAATTTCAGCAAAGGATAAGAAGCTGAATTTAAGGGACAATAAAAAAAGGATTGAAGTATGGAGGAGAGGGGTGGGAACACAGTGAGAAAAGCTGCACAAATTTTTCCTTGACATACCAGAAAGCTTTGTTCATAGGCAAATAGCTACTTTGTACTTCATTACTGTCATTAGGAAAATTCAGTTCAGCAAAAGCACAGGGTACCTTGATCTCGGCATACCTCTGATTCCCAGACTGCCTCAGAGTCAGCAAAGGCCTGTGCCTCAGGCTGAATGCTGCTGGAACTTAACCATGAAACTACACAGACTCCAGGCTAGACAATAAATGCAGCTGGGACTTTGCAAATGCAGGGTGTCTCAAGGGCCACAGTGAGAGAATTTGATTACAGAGGAAAAGTCTTTCCATGTCAGGCTTTTTAGATATTTGGGAGTCACATACATTACTTGGTGTTTTGCTTAGGGTTTTTTGTTGTGTTTTTTCCTTTTTTTATGGCCGCACTTGCTGCATACGGAAGTTTCTGGGCTAGAGGTCGAATCAGAGCTATAGCTGCCAGCCTTTACCACAACCACAGCAACAATGGATCTGAGCCACATCTGTGACCTATACCACAGCTTACAGCAATGCCAGATCCTTAAGCCACTGAGCAAAGCCAGGGATCAAATCCGCATCTTCATGGACATTATGTCAAATTCTTAACCCACTGAGCCACAATGAGAACTCTCTGCTTAGGCCTTTTTTGTTGTTTGTGTTTTGTTTTGTCAACTAGATCAAATTTTAAATTATGATTATGTTCTATAGGTGCTAGAGAAAAATAGGGTGCTGATTTTTAGCTTTAAATTGTTCATATATGCTTAGGTCAGCAATGGGATAGATTTCCCCCAATTCTGTAATGTTTTATGCCATCCTGGACTTCACTTATGAAAAATTGGAAAAGGTAGAGGAGCTGAGCTTAGATATATGTGGTTTATCCATAGGGTCTTAAAAGTCTCCCCCCAATATGGCTTCAAGCTGGCTCTGGATAGTTAATTACCAAAGTTCTTAAGTGACTTAAAAATTATGCAAGCTTCAAATTGTGGCTAAATTCATGGAAGAGTGGTACATTTCATTATTAAATAAAGAAAAAGGAACAAGGCCTTTAATACATAGATAAATGCTGCTTTTCTGGGCTTAAAAGTATTACATAAACAAAGATAGGATTTCAAAAGCCAGTGCTTGGTTATTGATGGGACTATAAATTGCTGTAGACACTATGGAAAACAATATAGAAGTTCTTCATAAAACTAAAAATAGAATTACTGTATGATCCTGTAATCCCATTCCTTGGCATATATACAGACAAAACTATAATTCAAAAAGATGCATGCACCCCTATATTCACAGCAGCACTATTTACAATAGCCAAGACATGGAAACAACCTAAAAGTCCACCAACAGAAGAATGAATACAGAAGATGTGGTATGTATACAATGGAATACTACTCGGCCATAAAAAATGAAATAATGCCATTTGCAGCAACATGGATGCAACTAGAGATTATCATATTCAGAGAAGAAAGAGAAAGACAAATACCATAGGTACTGCTTATATGTGTAATCTAAAATATGACACAAATGAGCCTATCTATAAAACAGAAACAGACTCACAGACATAGAGAACAGACTTGTGGTTGCCAAGGGGGAGGGAGAAGGAATGGGATGGATAGGGAGTTTAGGGTAAGCAGATGCAAACTATTACATTTAGAATGGAAAAGCAACGAGATCCTACTGTTACAGTACAGAAATTATATTCAGTATCCTATAATAAACTATAATAGAAAAGAATATGAAAAAGAATGTGTGCATATGTATAACTAAATCACTTTGCTGTACAGAAGAAATTAACATAACATTGCAAATCAACTATAATAAAAATACAAATAAACCTATGTTTACCAAAAAAAAAAAAAATAGCCCATGCTTGGAATATTTTGCCTCTAAGAATCAAGTTTGTCCAGGAATCAAAGAGAAATTGAGAATGATTTTTTTAAAAAAAAGTTGGTTTAGTGTTATACTCAGAAGAAAGGCTGTGGGAGAATGAAAACAAATCAAGGAAGACAGACTGATTAAATTGGAAGAAGGAAGAAATTTCCTCCAGTGAAAGGTTAAGATCTGAGGAAACAAATGTGGATATTAAAGAAAATACGAGATCTAGAAGGCCAGAATATATCAATAATGCGAGGAATACAATAGGAAACAATAATGTTTTATTATAATAAGATAATTACAAAGGAGCACTAACCAGGTGGTTTAAGGATAAAATGAGTTAATATCGGGAAAGTCTTTAGAGCAGGGCCTGCATATGGTGACTATCTTACTGTTGCCCTTGGACCTTACTGTCATTATCGATGAGAGGAGTAAATCTACTAACATAACAAGCGGAATAAACAGACAGCACAGGGACTTCCTAAAAGAGCAGGGGTGGAAAATAGAAGGAAGGTATGTTAACAGGAACATATCCCGCTTTGACTGAAGACAATGGAGGATGAAACTGCTAGTCAAGGCCTCTGGCAAGGGTTTCACGTGGCCCCTTGAAGCAGTCTTCTGTGCAGAAATCTTCTAAGTAGATTCTCTAGCTGAGTTAGTTTGAGAGAGAAGTCTTTCCTAGGAGTTGGTTTCCATACATGAAAGCAATTTCATAAGAAGAGACAGGAGCCACAGCCCCTGAGGCAAATGACTGAAATGCCCACTCATGAGAGAGAGATGGACCCCACCCTCGTTCTAGCACTGGGGTCCAGAAACACCATTTGGGGGAATAAAGCCTTGAATTTGTTTTCCCCTAACAGCCTTTGGCCTTCAATTTCATTACTTAATCAATGGTTCTGCCTGTCCTACTCTAAACTCCATTGAGACAGAACTTGAGTGTGTCTCGTTCATTCCCAGATTTCTAACACTTAGCACAGTGCCTGGACTATATTTGTTGAACAGATGAATTGATGGGTATGGAACATGCTAAAGAATTAGCTTTAATTTTCTTTTGGTTCTGATAATTTCAAGCATGTGGTTAGACTTGTAAGTATCCCTTGAAATTTTAAATACATATTATTTTCTCTTGTCCTACTGAATATTGAACATAGGCCTCATGTTCTAAAGGGGGTGGCATGGAGGCCTCACAAACACAGTTGTCTGAGCAATACAGATGCACTGAGCTAATACAGATGCCTAAAAGCTTCTGCCTAGAAGACCACAGGAGGAAAACTCTTTGCCTGGTACCAAATCTATAACCTGATTAATTATATTTTCCTGCTTCACTGCATGGCTTTCTTTCTCTTTTTTTTTATTCCAGACATTTTCATACAAGGAGATGGTAGAAACTGAAGCCAATATTATTCTTACCCTACATTCTTCAGGGAAGGTTTGCATTTCCTCTGCCTAGCAGATAAAGGGAAAAGCTGATTCCTGAGCTGTAACCAAGAACTGAGTTTACTCAAGATGGTTGTAATTTTAGATACTACTCAGTGTCACCTTAGTGTCAAATAGTTGAAGCCAAGCCTGTGTTTATGACAGGCCCACTCCTCCAGCAGGGCTTTGTCTATGAAAGCTCCAGGCCCCATCACGTTTTTTGCCCCAGTACTCAGCAGATCCACAAATTCACAGTTTCTCCAGATTCCAATCCAAGTCGCCCCATTGTCAGATTTGACCAAAGGAATATGAGAGTAATTTCTGTAAGCTAGCTCTGAGCAGAAATTCAAAATTCACTGCATGCTTTCTCATACACACTTTTCCCTCTGCCATCAGATTGGCATGACTATATTCATTTCCTAGAGGTGTTGTAACAAGGTATCACGAAATGGGGGGCTTAGCAGAATTTATTGTCTGACAGTTCTTGAGTCTATAAGCCCTAAGTTAAGGTGGTGGAAAGGTTGGGTCTTTCTGAGGGAGTAAGGGAAGTTTCCAGGTATCTCTCATTGGTTTGTTGATGGCTATCTTCTCCCTGTGTTTTCACATTGTCTTCTCTCTCTACATATCTGTCTCTGTGTCCGAATTTCCTCTTTCCTTTTTACTTACTTTTTTTTTTTTGGCCACACCCACAGCATGCAGAAGTTTCTGGGCCAGGATGGAACCTGCACAGCAGTTGCAACACTGCTACAGCTGCAGCATCACTGGATCCTTAACCTGCTGTGTCATGTGAGAAATTCCTACCTTTTTGTTTTTATAGGGACTGGGTCATATTGAATTATGACCCACTCAAATGACATCATCTTACCTAATTACACCTGCAATGTCCCTATATTCAAATAAGATCACATTCTAAAGCACAGACAGCTAAGGTTTCAACATATGAAAATGGGGGAAGGGGCACAATTCAACACATATTAATGTCCCAAACACAACTGCCTTTCCATCCTGAATCCAAGAATGAAGAAGATACGTTAAGGAAAGTCTTGCAGATCCACAGCTGACCTTCAATATAAGCCACTAATAAATCTTAGTATGTCAATGATTTCAGGGCTGTCACCACAGCCTTACTTACCAAAAGCTCACTAACAATGGGATCTAGTGTGCGTTCCCTTGACGTAGTTCTCTTGACTACAGGTAGTGTAGTGGGTTGAACTGTGTCCCCCCAAAAGATAAGTTTAAGTCTTAACCCCCCCAATGCCTGTGAATGTGATCATATTCAGAAATAGGGTCTTTGCAGAGGTTAAGATGAGGTCATATGGATAAGCACTGGCCCTAAATCTAATTCCTGCTGAACTTAAGTGAAGAAAGGAAGGACACACAGAGATATATGCTCAGGGAAGAGGGCCCTATGAAGAGAAGAAGGCCATGGAGAAGCCATGCACAGAGAGTGGGTGTTACATCTACAAACAAGGAATGCCTAAGATTGCTGGAGACTAACATCCAGCAGGAGGCCAACTGGAATTCTTCCCCAGAACCTGCAGAGGGAGCCTGGCCTGGGTAACACGATGATTTCCGACTTCTATTATTCTCTGGAGTTATGAAAAAACAAGTTTATGTTGTTTTTAAGGTGCCCAGATTGTACTGTTTTATTATGGCATCTCATTACGTTTATTCAGATAGGATCAATCTCTAGTTTCACTGCAAACGGTTTTTACAGATAGGATCAATCTCTAGTTTCACTGCAAACGGTTTTTAACACTCCGTTTCATGAAGGCCAGTAATTCGCAATGCAGCTCCCTCATCTTTTTCGTAATGAAATGCTACCACAATACAGCAATAACATGTCTGAAACTGCCTTACTGGTGGTGTATGTTTTGTTGTTTTGTTCTGTTTGTTGATAGTTCAGTGGGAAGTTAAAAATGCATAACAGGTTTCCTAAAACTGACATTTTGTAACTTTCAAATTTAAGTATTCAGGAAGAGATTTTCTATTGAAAAGTTAGTCTTCGCGAGAAACAAAAGAGAAAGTTGACAATCTAAGGAGAACTAGACTTAAAGCCCAGCACTTACTTGAGGAAACAAATACCTAAAAATCAACCTCTCTGAGTCCAAATGTGATAGGCTCAGCCACAAAGAAATTCCAACTGCCTGCACAGTGCTGGCCTCACCTATGATGTCCCTAGGGCACTAAAAGGTAAAGAATTATTCTTTTTCTAATACAAAAATTTGTCTTTATTTTTTAATGATTTTAATTTTTTCCATTATAGTTGGTTTACAGTGTTGTCAGTTTTCCACTGTACAGTGACCCAGTCACACATTCTCACATTATCCTCCATCATGCTCCATCACAAGTGACTAGATATATTTCCCAGTGCTATACAGCAGGAAAGGAATCATTTTGTCACTAATTTTACAGTAACAGATCAAGGTTACCATTTGCTATGCACCTATCAAGACACCTCTGTTAGAGCTCAAAGAGGGCACAGTGGGGAGTTTAAGTGCAAAGGCCAGGGTCATATCACTGACCTCCCATTGAACTGGCCTTGGCAGCAATAGTCAGTAGTTACCATAAGGGGGGAGGCACCTGGCACTTACCCCGGTAATCTTGGGGAGAGAGATTCAACAGTCAGGCGCTTCATGGATCAGTGGAAAATGACAGGCTGACAATATTCTTTGCAGAGGCTACAGGAAGATGGGGTTTGTTGCTTTGGGAGAGTAACCTAATAAAACGGATCTATTTTGTGGGATGGGATTGATGATTATTTATATATTTATGTTTCCTATATTTAATACTTATACAAGAATTACACAATCATTGAAGAATCATTCAAACAATATAGAAACTGTGAAAAGTGCAAGTCCCCATAAACCAACATCATCCCCAGAGATCAGAACAGTTATCTGTTGTATATATGTATCTAGAATTTTTCTATTTCTCTAATGACATAGTTTTCCCTCTCTTTTTATTGTTATTTACTTATTTACAAAACAGGATTACACCACACATTTTTTAATAATTTTCTTATTGGATTTAACAGTATGCAGATACTTCTACAGTACTATACAAAATATATATGTGTATATATACATATACTTTTTAAATTTTTTTATAATACTGTTACTATTTTCATAATTATGAAACATTCTCATTCCAAAATATTCAAGCTCTCCAGAAGAGTAAAAAAAAAATGTAGCAAAAATATATACAAAATTTAAACAACTAAAATTAACTCACATTGAAGTTCCCTTCACGGCACAGCAGAAACGAATCCGACTAGGAACCATGAGGATGCAGGTTCAATTCCTGGCCTCGCTCAGTGGGTTAAGGATCTGGTGTTGCCGTGAGCTGTGGTGTAGGTCACAGACCCGGTCACAGACTCAGATCTCGCGTTGCTGTGGCTGTGGCGAAGGCCGGCAGCTACAGCTCTGATTAGATCCCTAGCCTGGGAACCTCCATATGCTGCGGGTGCAGCCCTAAAAGGCAAAAAAAAAAAAAAACCTCGCATTTTTTTTTAGGCTAACGTAGAATGATTTGGTGGAAGTATACCAACTAACATTTGATAAAGATATCACCAGCATCTCAATAACTTACTCCCATTATCTGTGAGAAAATGCAAACTTCTGGCTGAACAATTATAATGTGGCATTTAAACCTTCTCATCTACCAACCTCCAGTCTTAGAAATCGTATTTAAAGTAAAATTCTCAATATGTTATGCTATTCTTAGCTCAAATAAAAAATGATGTTGATTACAGCAGTGTAACTATGGTGTCACCATGGTTATCCACCTATTAATGATTAAACTTGCTTCCTTCTGCTCATTAGAAAATAATATATTAAAAGTGTAAGAGAGATTTCAGTTTACTAGCAGATTGTAAGATCTCAAGTTCTCAAACAAAAGTTTGGATATTAGAAACCAATTCAGGCTTTGATATATAACAGATTTTTCTCTGTGTCTATGGTGTGGGTTTTTCTTCCCCTAATCAGCTCCAGAAATCAGTCCTCAAAGAGATAAGTATTTTATGCTTCATATAGCCATTATGACTTACTGGGAAGAGAGACTCGGTGAAAGATAGTATGAATTATGCAAGCACACAAATTTGTTTTAAAACCATAAAACATCAGCAAATTGAATCTGTTTATTCTTTTTCATTTATGAAACCCATCCTCCTGAGTCTATGTACAAAATTATTACTATAAAATACCAAAGCAATCAAACTTTCAGAATCATAGGAATAATGTTAATAACTAATAGTTTTTCACAGAAATGACTTTGAGTCTTATAATGCATGATACTTTTGCTTATTGTATTTTTAAAAGGACTCAAATATTTGTAGGTATCCAGCTTCCAACACAGCAAATAATTTTTCTCTCACATTTATAGTCCTCACTACCATTTTTTAGGAAGAGTAAAATACTGGAAAAAGTGTACAAGATGTCTCTATCTTCAGATCATTTGGTTGTGCATGAGATGAAAAAAATAATAATTATATGATAATCTTTAGATAAACATTATGCTTCTTTGTTCATTCAGCAGACATTTCCTGAGTACTTAATATGTAAGTAATGCACAAGACAGGATAGTTCCTATCATTATAGGACTTTTAATAGCACAGGTAAGAAATGAGGAAAGCCTAAACAAAGGCTTGTGAACAAATCAGTCTTTTTGGACAACGGGATGAACCCTTAGCCTGTCCTTCAAATTCTTAAGCCTGTATTTATGTCTTCCTTATAGGAGCATATTGTACTTTCCCCCAAGTGGTTGTCTGCATATATTATTTGAAACCAAATTCCCATGTGCAGGATCCTATTTTATATCTACAAGAAGTAAATACCATCCAGATTTTAAGGCCCACTTTCTCCACAAAGCCTTCTGACTCAGTGTTCTCTCTGTCACCTGAATACCCATAGACCTTTTCTTTTTTTTACTTTTTAGGGTTGCACATGTAGCATATGGAGGTTCCCAAACTAGCTGGTCGAATTGGAACTACAGCTGCCAGCAATGCCAGATCCTTAACCCAGTGAGCAGGGCCAGGGATTGAACCACATCTTCATGGATATTAGTCAGGTTTGTAACATACTGAGCTACAACAGGAACTCCCCTCCATAGACTTTTTTAGTGTTAAAAACTTATGCAGGAAAATTTATTGAGTTTATATTAGGAACCAGATATTTTACAAACTATAATTTTTTGCACTTTGAATCTCACAGTGAAAAATCTCTATTACATAGATAAGAAGATTTGAATTTCAGTGGAGAGAAGTAAGTTGCCCAAGTAGAGATATAATTTGACTCAGGATGTCATGATGAAAAAGTCTATCTTCTTTTCAACACATCACATTGACTTAATAATGATTCTTAAATTTCTTAATAGATTACAAATTCTGTTAGGTAAGGATTCCCCTTTACATGTGTCTGATGTGTCTGCATTTCCCTGAACATCTAAAATTAATGTTTATGCATATTAGCCTTGATTAGTTTTTTCATGGTAATTAAATAATAATGCAAGATACAATATAGTAAATACCTTCTTCCTCACATGGTATATAAAAACATCAAAGAGAAGAGGTCAGGAAGAAGAAAGGCACAGTGGGTTAGGGTGGTGAGGAAAGGAAGCTGAGAACTAAAGAGTGAGCAGAATTTCAGTTGCTGGTGTCATTAATTAAAAGCATGTCAAATACACAAAAAGTCAAGAGCAAAAGTGTTGAGATGAGATTGCACAGGGTCCCATTTATGGGATAGCAATTGCAAGACTCTGGCTATAGCAGAGGCTAGTACAGTGGAAGATAGCCTAGAATGGTCAGTGGATATGATAGACAAAATAGGGACCCCCCCCCAAAGATATCCATGCCCAATCCCTGAAACCTGTGAATGTTACCTTATATAGCAAAGGAACTTTGCAGAAGTGATTACATTAAGGATTTTAAGAGGAGATTATCCTGGATTATCCAAATGGGTACAATGTAATCACCAGAGTCCTTATCTAGGATGAGTAGAAAGAATTGTTATGATGAAAGCAAGAGGTTGGATGATACAAGGAAGGGGCCATGAGTCAAGCAGGGCAGGTGGCATCTAGAGTCTGAAAGACAAGGGAACGGACTCTCCCTTGAGGGAACACAGCCTTGCCAACCCCTTGATGTTTGACTTTTACCTCCAGAACTGGAAAAGATTAAATATGTGTTGTCTTAAGCCACTCCTGTTTGTGGTAATATGTTACCTTAAAAATAAGGTCTCAGGAAACTGGAGGACTACTAAATAATAAGGAATATCCCCTGCATGCATTGATTGTTTCTAAGATAGTGATGGTAATAAATTCACATTTTGAGGATAAACCATGATGTTACATTTATTCCTGGCTTTCTGAACTATTGTGGTAGCAATGGAGAGACGAACCCAGAGATGTTGTCTTGGAAATTGTCTCTGAGAAACTCAGAAAAAAGGCAGGACAATTCAAAGAAGATATCTGAATTATGAGTGTAAGAAGTGCAATCGAAGCAACAAGGATTTATTGTACAGCACGCGGAACTATATTCAATATGTTCTAAAAACCCATAATAGAAAATAATCAAAAAATATATATATATACATATATATGTACATATATATAACTGAATCAATTTGCTAAACACCTGAAACACAATACTGTAAATCAAATATACTTCAATTTTTTATGTATATTTGAGAGGAGAGAATTTAGAATAGTTAGTGCTAAGGAAAACGATGAGTTAAGTGTTGCACATGTTGAGTTTAGCATACTGAGGTCAAATCCATTGGTCAGATAAGACCTCACTAATTGAGAGAGAAAGGTGATTTGGAAGTACTGCCAACTAACTGTGAACTCCATGGAAGTAGGAACAGTCTTTTTCTCATTACCACAACTCCAAACACTACCAGCTGCCCCTAGTAGATGGTGGACATATTTGTTGATGAGGAAAATATCTGATCTTGCTAATCAAATGTATTGCAAACACTTCTGATTTTAAAATAGCCTCATTGTGATAAGCATCTAGCTCTACAGATTTCTCTCTCTTTTTTAATTGATCTCTCCTTCTCTTTCCTCTTCTGTATCTGGATTCTAGAAACCATATATATCCATCTAGCTTTCATGGGAAGAGATGCTCAGCCCTTATGCCATCTTCTGAGTCTTCATATGTCTATTGAACTGTGCCTCGGCCCACCAGGTCCCTAGGTGTACTGTACTGGTCTCTGCTGAATTGAGACCATCCCATGTGGACATTTCAGCATCTCTCTGCCACTGCTGCGGGTGCAATGGCCTTCAGCAGCAGGATGATGCAGCCACCTCGTCCTCATCCTTATCAAAGGTCTCTTGCAGTCCTCTCAGCACTTCTACATCCTCTGCCTCTTAAGGACCTTGGAAATCTCAGCTGATTTCTCTGCATCATTCTGATGTGTTCTCGATCCAGTAAATACGTTATCAACCCTCTGCTTGGACAACCTGCCTTCCTCCTTGTTACTCAACAACTTTCATATCTTGGTGGGCATGGTGATGTTCAATATGGACTTCTCTGAAGGTTGTAAAAACTCCCTCAGGCTATACACCTTCGGAAACACTGAATCTTCTGAATTTATCTGAGTATTTAAAAAAAGCCCCTTAGCTTTTTAACATATTGCCTCTCTATGGCTTTAAAAATGTCAGGTCTGAAATTAAAAGGTGACATCTGGGCTATAGACGTATCTCTTCTTTCCTTCCTTAAAGAGATAATTATTGATCTCTGACTTAGCCTTAATGAGGCTGGACTACAAGGAATGAAAAAGAAATACTTGAGAAGGAAAAATCCATTGGAAGCCATTTCAAAAGTTTATTTGCCTACAGAGACAGAAGAGAAAGCAGAAGATGAGTGCATGAATGAAAGCTGAAAGAGTCAGAAAGAGAAATAACAAAGGGCTGAGGGCTGAGCTGGGGAACAGCAACAAAACAGGAGCAAAAGAGGAAAGAGTGTAAACTGAAAGAAAGCAGTGATGGAGACAGGAGGAGAACCAAACTCTCAGAGGCCCAAGTCAAAGAGAAAGAGAACATTTCTCAAGAAGAGGGGAGCAGAAAAGCAAAAAATCAAAGAGATCAAGGAGAAGAGATATCCATTGGGGTTTGTCAGATATCCACAACCTGACAAACTCAAGGTAACTGCTAACATCTAGCAGGTGTGGATTTTTAAGGGCAGGATTTGAATGAGGATCCAGAGATTATCCAGGGAAGGACTTCACAGTAAAATACTTTTTTCTTCGTCTATTCCTGTGCCAAAAATATGAGTAAGCCAAAATAGATATCAAATATATATATTTAAGATCACTCATTATTAATTTCATGTTTATCCTTAATAACAAAATTGGTATATGGCCACTGAAGTGTATCCTTTTCAATATGTGTAAAAATCATTGTTAATCATTGTTTTTTATACTCATTACATAATCCTCCATTTGTGTTTTCAGAATACAGTCATTTTAGTCCCCACTATAAGATGCCAAGGCTGGAAGAAATTTTTATTGCTCTATTAAGCTTATGAAATATAAGAAACAACACTTTCTCTGTCTAAAGAACTGATAAGCTTTAAGTAATGGAAAGATGTCAATTTCGGAGTTCGAATGAAGGCTCATGTTATAAAAACACTGTATCAATTCTGAAGGGAAGTAAAGAGAAAGTAGATTATATACCATATGTATGTAAAGTTCACTTCAACAGATACTTAAAGCATCGAATTCTATACTGAAGTTACTTTATAGGTCATTGCAAAATTCACTAATAAATATAATGTTTAAGTATTTCATCATAAAAATATATTCAATAAGGTAGGCAGATTATACTTTCCTATATATAATAGCTGTAGTAGAGGAAAAAAGTGTCTCTATGGGAACTTATGTGTGTGTGTGTGTGTGTGTGTGTGTGTGTGTGTGTGTCTATATATATACACACAAACATATATACAAAATAAAATATAAGTATACATATATCTTATATTTTATTGTATATACATTCACATATAATAAAATGGCTTAGACTAGAAAACTACCTAAAAGGCAGAGTGGTCAAACTAGCAAATACTTAAATAAAAAGAATTACCAGTCCTAGATGAAGTGACTAAAGTGACTATAAGTGAAATATTTAAGCTTTCTATACCTCAATTTGTCCATCTATAAAATACATATGAATACTATAAATATTTAAAATAATGATCAGGGAGTTCCCATCGTGGCTCAGTGGTTAACAAATCCGACTAAGAACCATGAGGTTGCGGGTTCGATCCCTGGCCTTGCTCAGTGGGTTAAGGATCCGGCGTTGCCGTGAGCTGTGGTGTAGGTTGCAGACGCAGCTCGGATCCCGCGTTGCTGTGGCTGTGGCGAAGGCCGGCGGCTACAGCTCCTGTTAGACCCCTAGCCTGGGAACCTCCATATGCCGCGGGTGCGGCTCTACATAAAGGCAAAAAGACAAAAAATAAAAAATAAAATAAAATAAAATAATGATCAGCATGGCACATACACTAGAGCAAGATATAGCACATTAATCTTAAATGGTAATATGCTACTCTTTTATTGTTGGGTTCACAAAAGTACAAGAACTAAAATATAGCCAAGTCATGGAGTGAAGAATCAGCAAAATATTCCTAGTTTCCTTCAGAATAATTTTTCTCTCTACACAATGTAATCACTTCAGCATGTCATTCCATTGACATGTGCTCTGAATATGCAGAATATCAATGAAGTTCCTGTGTCAAATTTACAAAAATGAAAATTGAAGCTGTAATCCATTCTTTTTTCGTATATTTAATTTCTGAATAAAAGCCCATCCTCCTGATCTACAGGACAGCTGGGACTGTCAATCTCACTGCTTTCACCAAAATTGAACAAAGCCCACCTGAGCCTTCACAGCAACAAACAAAAATTAGATTTTGAATAGAAAGTATATCTGGGGGTGGATGTACTCATCCAAAGCTTGACACATTCTCAAGAGACAGGCCGAAGCACAGAGGAAGACCTTGTTACCAAATCTGGGAGACGGAAAAAAGTACGCAAGACTTGCAGTTGATAGCATCTAATTCAGTGACCTGATTATGCTTCGAAAGAAGGACTGAAATTTCTGAGGTAGAAAAAGACAGAGAGAGATTAAGCAGCTGGGGTGGCTGTGACAGCTAATGAGGGCATGCGGTGCTCTGATTAAGTGTCTTCTGTACAATGACACATGCATCCTGCAGAAGCACATTTAATGCAGAAACCAGCAGGTGAAGGCATGGAGTTTGGTCTTACATAATTATTTTTTAAAAGAAAATAAAATAGAGATGTGTTTTTTGGGACCTCTCATTGATGCACACTGAACTTAAACATTCGTAGGTGATAGCAAATAAAAGTGGTTTCCTTCTCATCAAGTGTCCAGAGGTCCCAGGGGGAGAAAACAGCAACATATTTTGTTAGAAAAATGGCAGACAACTAACCTCCCTCCCAGAAAAATAATTGGTATGTGGGAGAAACACAATGAAGCACATATTAATGATGTAAAAACTAGGTTCTAAAATGACTCCAGCTTCCATCAGACAGCACATTATTAATGATTTCCCCCTCTATTAACAGAGAAAACTCTGGGAAAGAATTCAGATGCATACTTTCTATACATCAAAAACTATTCATGTCTGTTTTGCATATCAGTTAGAGCTTTGCCACATTCTAGAAAGAGGCAGGTAATTAATTCATTTTTACATGATTGTTTTCTTTTTTCTTCAGGCTTATCTTTGATTCAGAGTTATTCTCCCAAAGTTCTACAAACTTCCAGATGGTTCTGGTGATGTTTCTATCTGGAGCTCCGTTTTTGACCTAGACATGAAGTGTGATCCAACAACTGATTTTGTTGGTTTGCTTACTTGCTTGTTTGTTTTCATAACGTGTTGGAGTATTTCTTCACACTAAAGCCATCTGGACTTACCCCTTTCTTCTGAACTTTGTTTCCCTTTTCTGCAACTTTTTCACTGTGCCTCTGTGAGTTTAGCCGAAGTATTATAAATATTATTTGTATTAGGTGTAAGAATGGGCTATAAATATCCCAGATACCTTCCCACAATAAGGTTCTATGAAAATGTAAACTCGTCTCCCTAGACTCTACTGTGTCTCAAATACCTTTCAATGTTCTCTCAATAATTTATTCTGTATTATAAGATGAGAATTGTGGAAGCCTGTGTACCCCAGGCCTGTAACTGACATTGTACACACAGAATCAGAGCTGGGTGCAAGTCTGGAAATCATTCTTTCCTGGACTCTCCACCCTGGCTGAGTATCCCAACCCCCAGAAGGAGCTTTAAAATACTTCTGACACAGCCCCATCCCAGCTTGATATTTCTCAGAGCTTCTCAGATTATTTTAATATGCAGCCAGGACTGAGAGCCTTTGGTCTTATCCACCAGTCTCAGCAGCCAAATTGAAGCCCAGCTAGGCTCAGTCACTAACCCACCGCGTAAAGTAAAAAGCAGCAAAGAAAGGATTAGAGACTCATGTTTCAGTGCAGGATTCTTTCAACTACAAGGACTACAGGATTGCAAAGGGTTTCCTGAGGAATGTAGGCTATAGTCTGAATTTCTTTCAACTTAGCTCAAGCCAGGACCAGCTGTATCATGTGCAAGGCCTCGTGCAAAATAAAGCAATGATGTGAAGCCCCTTTTTCATAAATTATTAAGAACTTCAGAAAGTTGGCAGCAGAGATTTAAACCAATCTCAGGGCCCTCCTCAGAGTACAGCCTGATGTTACTGCACAAGACATGCACTCACAAAGCTGACCCTGGTCCAATTCTGAAGATGGCTGTGTTCAGGAACAAGGTTAGTAAAAGAAAAAAAAAAATTCTAATTCCACAGCTATAAATTGGGAAGGAGTGCTGAACAAGTCTTTGGTCTTTTTTATATTCGTGTGTTTATTTTCTTTAATTTTTCTTTTCTTTTTAAGGCTGCACTCACGGGAAGTGGAAATTCCCAGTTTAGGAGTCAAACTGGAGCTGCAGCTGCCAGTCTACACCACAGACACAGCAACACTGGATCTGAACCGTATCAGTGACCTACACTGCAGCTAGCAGCAACGTTGGATCCTTAACCAACTGAACAAAGCCAGGGATCAAACCTGCATCCTCACAGAGACTATGTTGTATTTTTAACCCGCTGAGCCACAACGGGAACTCCTATTTATTTTTTGAATGCAGGGGCTTTCGGGAAACTTCAATAAGCTAATGTGCATCGGGACTGCTCTAGCCTGCTCTCTCTCTGTCTAAAGCACGATCTGTGAGACAGGGTCTTTTATCTGGGGAAGTGATCCCTGAGAACCAGAGGGGATGGGCCAGTAATACAGGAAAGGAAGAAATCAACACAAGGGTGTGTTACTAGGTGGCCAGCCTAGAAACTGAGCTAGTTCTCCCTGGGAACCTCTGAAGAACCACACAGAATGCGCTTCAGCTTCAGCTGTGCTGAGAGGTGAAAGGAGAGAGTCTTTATCCTCTGGGTCTTGTTGCCCCTTGGCTGAGTATGGCTCTGTAAGAGGCTAACCCCCTGGCCTTTCCAGACCACGTGTGGGAGTATCTGGAGAGAGACTAGGTGCCCTGTCAGGGTGATGCCAGTGGAAAGCTAGCTGCCCCAGAAAGAGCCAGAGGGGCAAAAGGGGCTGATACCCTGCCCTCTACGCTGGGCCTTAGCCAGCCACAGATCCAAACCAATTTTAGCTAAAATGCTTCACTCCCCCAGAATACATATTAACATCTTTCCAGCCACATGCACCATCTATGGTGCACAGTTTGGAACAAAGTAGAGGAAGTACTGTTATAGTTAGATATTCCTTTTCAAAGAAATCACACACTGGGAAAACCAAGTGGGGTGTTGGCAAGACCAAAGGAATGATTAGAACACAGGGAATGAAAGCCTGCATCCAGCTGAAGGGCAGTGATGGTTTGGAATGTGCCTCCCACAGGTAGACACATGAGGATTCACCCCCCGCCCCCCACTCAGCTCTGTGCCAGCTCTCCTAAAATTCTTTAATGTATATCCAGAAAGGTTTAATAGGGCTGTCATTTGTCATACCATCTAAGTCAGACATTTTTCAAATGAACGCTAGATGAAACAGCACTTTCTGTCTGCAAACTGGTAATAGTAAAAGGTTTTAAGAGTTGGCTGCAGCTAACAATTACACAGAGAAATCACTTCCTTGTTTGAGATGATCCTAAACATGGGCACATTTTCTTGGTCACTGAGACTGCTGGCAGTAAATTGGCACAGACATATTGTGAATAAATGTCTTCTTACTATATTTATTTAGCTGTGACGGCAGACTCAGAGCAGTCTTAGCAGTAAGGGGAAAATCTCTCCAAATGTGCTTGGTGTCAGTGTTCCCATAGACGTAGAAACAATTAACATGAAAAAGCAGCAAAATAATGAAAATCTTCATAGTACTAAGTTATAATTTCTACTTTTTCTTAACAACTCTATATGTTAATGTTCATAGTTTGCTATTTAAAAAAAATTCTTTTCAAACACCTCTGCATCACGTCTCATTTTCTCTGTCAGTCAGACAATATTTATTTAGTGTTGATGATGTCCGGAGCCCTGAACCTAATTATGTGTCAGCAAGATGTTTATATATTTAGAAAAGCATAAAGAACTCTGTCTCACAGGGAGGCAATAATTGAAATATCAAAATGACAAAATTTCCTGTATTGTAGAACATTTTTACAAGGCTTTCAAAAGATAGATTCATCTTACGAGCAATTCAAATCCTTAGAAAAAATGTTTTTGTCATAATTTTCAAAATGTGATTGTCTTACTCTTAAACTTTTATTTGTCTGTGGAAAACATGACTTTAAATATTTAATTTTCCATCTGTTTTAAAATACGACCACCCACAAAAGCTGTATGCTGCCAGTTTTCCCTACACTCCTTTTTATTGCCACACTTTTTTTTCCTTCTTATAAACCTAGAAAATTTCACACGAAACAATTCAATAGCATAGACCTACAACACAAGAGAACTTTAAAGCCACGATAAATGTGTATGGAAAAAATTGCACAAGGTATTCTTTTTTCTACTGCTATATTATATTTAAATTTACTCTGAGATGTAACATTTCAATAAAATTACTTCATATCAATAGGGGTTTACAGGCCTCACATGACCAGAAATATTCCTTCATATAAAAGTTAAAGGTCACGAAAAAAAAAAAAGAAAACCTTAAACATACATACCTGAAATTTATGTCCTTTATACCTCACTTTATTTCTGGTATTTACTCTTTGTCAGACCCCTATTTGCCATTCAACAAGATAAAGCAAATATGCTACAACTCTCCTTCTGAGTCTGGGTTACTCTCAATCCAGTAAATTATAAAATTTCTGTACTTCAGTTACCTGGTCTGTAAAGTTAGGATATTATACCAAATTACCACTATCCTCTTTAAACGTTAAAATTAAATGTAGTTTAATTAAATGTAGTTTTAAAGTAGGTCTTCTTATGAAAGAGATTTCCCATACATTCCAGGTTAGGACAGCAGACTGAACACTCAGATATTATCTCACTTCTTCTCCAAACTCCATTAAAACTATGGTAACTAAATGTTTAAAGAAAAGGAGCCTGAAGACATGAGACAGAGTGAAGACATATAGGCAGGTTAAGTAAATTTGAATCTACTGAAAGTTTAAATCCCACATTTCATCTGATCCCACTCAGCTCCTAAAGGCTCTGGCAGCTGGGCACTCACTGTCCAGGCAGAGAAACTGATTTTCCTCAAAGGAAATGCCTAAGAGTGTTCCCCAATATCAGATTCTCTCAGGGTCAAATTTGAGACTCAAATATGAAAACGACATCCATACACTCAAAATCACTCATCACCTCTTTATTCCTTCATTGTAAATCATGAGTAGACAATCAAGGACTACTAAATATCTAAGTAAAATCTTGAATAAGGATGGAAGAGATTAAAACAAACAACAAAAGCAAACACAATCTAGGCAACCATCACTGATATCCTCAGAGAGATAAGAAAGGATGTGGTATTCAAGAAACAAGAACAGGAGGACATTTAAAAAAGAAAAGAAAAAATCTTCAAATTTAAAAATATTCTAGCAGGATTTTTTTAAACTATTATTGTAAGCTTAGAAGATATTTTGAGTAAAATACTCCATGGAGTAGAGCAAAAAGACAAAATAATGAAATGTAAGAAAGAAAGAAAGAGATGAGAAAATTGAAGCACTAGACCTGATCATGTGGGCTTTATTCCAGGGATGCAAGAATAGCTCAATATTTGCAAATCAATCAATGTGATACACCACATTAACAAAAAGAAGGGTAAAAATAACACAATCATCTCAATAGTTACAGAAAAAGCTTTTGACAAAATTCAGTATTTAGGAGGTCCTGTTGTGGAGTAGCAGTTAACAAATCCAACTAGGAACCATGAGGTTGCAGGTTCGATCCCTGGCCTTGCTCAGTGGGTTAAGGATCCGGCGTTGCCGTGAGCTGTGGTGTAGGTTGCAGATGCAGCTCAGATCTGGCATTGCTGTGGCTGTGGTGTAGCCTGGCAGCTGTAGCTTTGATTCAACCCCTAGCCTGGGAACCTCCATATGCCGCAGGTGCGGGCCTAAAATGAAAAAAAAAATTCAATATTTAAGCATGATAAAAACTCTCATCGAAATTGGTATAGAGGAACCACATAGCAACATAATAAAGATAATTCATGACAAATCCACAGCTAACATTATACTCAGTGGAGAAAAATGGAAAGCCTTTCCTCTAAATTCACTCTTACCACTTTTATTTAACATAGAATTGGAAATCTTACCCACAGCAATCAGAAAAGGAAAAGAACTAAAAGACATCCAAATTGGAAGAAAAGAAATAAAACTGTCACTATTTGCAGAATACATGATTATATATATATATAGAAAACACTGAAGTCTCCACCAAAAAAAAAAAAAATAGAACTAATAACCAAATTCAGTAAAGCTGCAGGATACAAATTCAATACAAAGAAATCCGTTGCTTGTCTACACACTAATGATGAACCATCAGAAAGAAAAAAGTCAACCATCTCAAGGAGTTCCCTTGTGGTGCAGCTGTTTAAGCATTGTCATTGCAGTGACCCAGTTCGCTGCTCTTATGCAGGTTCGAAATTTGGCCAGGAATTTCCACACACTGCGAGTGCAGTAAAAAAAAGAAAGAAAGAAAGAAAGAAAAATCTTTTAAAATTACATCAAAAAGAATAAAATACCTAGGAATAAATTTAACCAAGGAGGTGAAATATCTATACTCTAAAAGTTATAAAACATTGATAAAGAAAAATTGAAGATGATACAAAGACATGGAAAGTTATTCCTGATCTTGTGTTGGAAGAATTAATATTGTTAAAATGGTCATACTAACCAAAGCAATATATGTATTTAAAGCAATCCCTATCAAAATACCTATGACATTTTTCACAGTACTAAAATAAGTAATCCTAAAATTTATATGGAACTACAGAAGACTCCAAATTGCCAAAGCAATTTTGAAAGAAAAAAAAAAAACTGGAGGTATCACTCGCCCAGACTCGCAATACTATGTGTGTGTAGTAATTACAAAACTATAATAATTAAAACAAAATAAGACTGACATAAAAATAGATACAGATCAATGGAATAGAACAGGGAGTCCTAAAATAAACCCGCATCTCATGGTCAATTAATATACAACAAAGAAGGCAAGAATATACAATGGAGAAAAGACAGTAAAACAAGGAGATTAGAACATTTCCTCACACTTTATACAAAAATAAACTCAAAATGAATTAAAGGCCTAAATGTAAGGCCTGAAACTATAAAACCCCTAGAAGAAAACATAGGTAGAATACTCTTTGACATAAATTGTTGCAATATTTTTTGGATCTGACTCCTAAGGCAATATAAAGGAAAGCAAAAATAAATAAATAAATGGAACCTAATCAGACTTAAAATCTTGCACAGCAAAGGAAGCCAGTGACAAAACAAAAAGACAGCCTGTGGAATAGGAGGAAATATTTGCAAATAGTGTGACCAAAAAGAGGTTAATATCTAAAACATAAAATAGCCTATACAGCTCAATATTAAAAAAAAAAACAATGAAAAAATGACCAAAAGACCTGAATAGATGTTTTCCAAGGAAGACATATGGATGGCTAACAGGCCCATGAAAAGAGATCAGCATTGCTAATTATGAGAGTAATGCAAATCAAAACAATAATGTGATATCACCTCATACCTGTGAGAATGGGTATCATCAAAAAGTCTAAAAATAACAAATGTTGGCAAGGATGTGCCAAAAAGAGATCCCTTATACACTGTTGGTGAGAATGTAAATTGGTGAAGCCACTGTGGGAAATAGTATAGAGTTTCCTCAACAAAACTATATAGAATCACTATATGACCCAGCAATTTATTCTTGAGTATATATCTGGAAAACACAAAAACATTAATTTGAAAAGATACATGCACCCCAATGTTCATATGAAGCATTATTTACAATATGGAAGCAACTCTAGTATCCATCAAGAGATGGATGGATCAAGAAGATAGATACAAAATCCTATAAAATTTGGTTATGATGATCATTGTACAACTATAAATGTAATAGAGCTCATTGAGTAATAAAAATTAAAAATAAATAAAATTAAATTAAAATTTTAAAAAATAAAATAAAATTTAAAAAAAGAAGATATATATATAATACGTATACAATACACATTAGAATACTACTCAGAAATAAAAAATAAGGAAATTTTGCCATTCGTAGCAAATTTGTTGGGCCTAGACAATATTATACTTAGTGAAATAAGTCAAGAGAAAGAAAATACTGTGTGATATCATTTATATGTGTGACATAAACAATAAAACAATATAGCAAGATAGATTCAAAGTCACAGATATAGAAAACAAACTAGTCATTGCCCGTAGGAAGAGGAAAGAGGGGTGGAACAAGATAAGGCTCTGGGATGAAGAGGTACAAACTCTTGTGTATAAAGTAGGTAACTGAGAAGGATATATTGTACAGCACAGGGAATTATAGCCATTGTCTTGTGATTATTTTAGATGAAATACAATCTGTAAAAACACTCAGTCACTATGTCATAACCTGAAACTAATATAATATTATAAACCAGCTACACTTTAACAAAAAAATTAGAAAGGAAAAATGAAGACACAGAGAAGAGTCTATAATTTTTCATGGAGACAGAATGGAGAAAAGATCACAGACAAAAGATGAGGAATCAAGCAGCTCTGAAGTTCTAAGCAGCAACACCTGTAGCACTAGATCAAGACCTTCATAATTTTGAAGGCAAATAATTTCCAACATAGAATGCTTTGCCAAATCAAAGCTACCAATCAAATATGAGGGTAGAATAAAAATGTTTTTAGGGGATACTTGGTATCAAAGTATTTTTCAACCATGACCCATTCTTAAGAAGTCCCTTAAGGATGTACTTTACCATGATGAGAAAAAAAGCCAAGGGAGAATACAGCATGAGGTGCAGAGAACAGGATATATACTCCAGAACAAGGAAAGAAAACATAAGGAGGTCAGTAAAGGAAGATCCTAGGATTCCAGCTATTACCAGTGGTCATAGTGTGACTTGAGAGACAAACAAGGGCTGAAATCACCTAGGTACCACTGCCACATCTTTTTAACCTGAGACAGAATGTACAGACGAACCTGACCCAGATTTCTATCCAGATTTGGCATGAGCAGGTACTGATGAAATTCTTCTATTTCACACCAGGTCCTGCTGCAGGGATTAGTTCAGGCACACATTTCCCCCTAAAGAAGTGCTCTTCCCTGCCCTACTCCCCCTGAGGGCTAGAGACAGACCATGGTGAGTATGGAAACACAAACAGAGCAGCCCTCTCTGCTGACCATATTTTGGCTAGACACCTGCCCATGAGTTGCTTCAGGTAGATAGGATGTACAAGCCATGCCAACAGGAATATCCTATGATAAAGTGGCACTTATCACTCATTATACAACACAATAAATTGGAATTATTGGTTATATATATTACTCTTCAGAGTTTGTTACTACACACTCACCTTTGAAAATATAACCTATTCTAGGGGGTACTGACAAATCAGGTTTCTAATGCTTTAAGGCTGAGGGCCATTTCCTGATAAATTCCCCAAAAGAAATACCCATGAGAGGAGCCCTGTAAAAGCAGGCAGACCACAGGCTTCTCTTGATGTCTTCTGAGGATCCCATGTCTTTTCATCTGAAATCTCAACTGGTACCTACTCCTTTATTCTACCTTATCTACATGCAAAAGAACAAACCAGCAAAATAAAAATCCTCATCGAGATAAGGGAGAATGGTGTAGCTCTTGTTGAGACTGTCATAGAAAATCATTTGATTTACGTTGAGTGAAAAAAATGCATATTATGACCAGCAATAGGTGAGAGAAATAAGATGCACCTCTGTGAAAACTTTTTAAGACCATCAGTGTCCCTGAGACCACTGAGAACAAAGTGTTATGAATTATTCCTGCTCCTTACATCGGTTAGCTTTCACAGAGCACAACTGTTTCTTATAGAATCTAAACTTAAGTGAGTAACAAAGAAAAAATTCCAGCGAAGGTTTTTGTTTGTGTTTGGTTCGTTTACTTAGCTTTTTTGTTTTATTTTAGTGATGAGAAAAGGAAATTAAATTTCTAGAAGAGGTGTTACATTTAAAAAATAAACATGGAGAAATGGGGGAAGGCAAAAAAGGTGAATAATAAAGAGGGAACAAAGACACTTTAGGACAGTAAGATAATCAGCAAGTTCTAGAAATCAAATTTATTTTTTAATTAATTTATTTTTTTGTCTTTTTTCGTTTAGGGCCAGCAGGTGTAGCTCTGATTTGACCCCTAGCCCAGGAACTTCCATATGCCAAAGTTGTGATCCCAAAAAGAGTAAATAAATATATTATATTATATTATATTATATTATATTATATTATATTATATATTATATTATATATCCTGGAGTTCCCAGGTGATATAGCGTGTTAAGAATCTGGCATGTTACTACTGTGGCTTGGGCTACTGCTGTGGTGATGGTTTGATCCCAGAATTTATGCATGCCAGGGGTGCAACCAAGAAATTTTTTAATTAAAAAATTTAAATATTTCCAGAAATAGAAATTGGATACATATGTGGAAACAAGAGGCAAAGCTGTTCAGCAAAGCAAAGGATCCCATCATCTTTGACAGGAGAGTTACTACTCTGACAGGCTGGAGGGGGAGGTTGCCTGATTTTCAGAAAGTGTAGAAACTGTATTCCTGAAAAGGTAGCAATCAATTTAGCATTGGCTTCAGAATGCAGAGATCAAAGAAAAATTTTGAAGCACATTTAATAGGCTTTAAATAATTAAAAAATAATATTGTTGACAGGCAGGGAGACTAAAATTTTTTAAACTTTGATAGAAGATAGAAGCATTTTAGATGGTATTCTCTAACAAATGAAGCAGTTTACATGGGTGGTGGATTTTTTTTTGAGGTTAAATGAGATAGTATTACATTTAATCTCTTCAGGGGTGATTTCCACTAGCTGACTTTGCAAATCACAAGAGGTAAATTTTAGATCATTGTAATGGATCTGGGGGCAACCTGGGAAAGACAAAGCTAAGACCCTTTCTCCTTCTCATTCTTTTTTTTCTATCAGTGTCTTCCCTGCCCTTCCAGAAATTGAATTTCTACCATGTTACCTTTTTTCCTCTATTTTTTTATTTTCTTTTCTTTATATAGCCACACCTGTGGCATGTGGAAGTTTCCAAGCTGAGATCAAATTGGAGCTGCAGCTGCCAGCCTATACCACAGTCATAGAAACATCATATCTGAGCTGCGAGCTATGCCTCAGCTTGCAGCAACACTGGATCCTTAACCCACTCAGCAAGGCCAGGGATCAAACCCACATCCTCCCGGAAACTACGTTGGGTTCTTAACTCATTAAGTTACAGTGGGAACTCCCTTTTTTCCTTGTTTTTTTGATCAAAGCCATGTTCGCTTGCCATCATCTGACGCACACCACACAGCCAATACAACCATGCCAACTGCCACCCTCGGCTCAAGGCATAAAACTGGTGCTTTGGACTGGGCACCATCTCTTCAGTGTCAAAGTGTGACAGGTATGACTTTATAGAGCCTTATGAATAGTCAAAGAACCCCTGCTTCTGAGTAAAGCATCCTGCAAAAATTAAATCTAATACTGATCTATCTTTATAAACACCTATTTCTAGAAATCATTGAAATGACCACATATGAAGTCCCTTCAAAGAAACAATATGGCACTACATAAAACCTCCCAGAGGTTTTTAAACCTAGTACTAACAACAACAACAAAAGCTACTCACACTAATTTTCTTACACCTTAAGATAACAAGAGTATCTGATGTTTAAGCTGCTCTATTTTTCAACAACCTTTTTTCTCCGCAGGTCTTTCTTCTAATTCAACACCAACTGAATCCCAGATACTGCCTTAGGCACTTGAGTATGTCATATCATTTCATTTTCACCACAACCCTATAAGGCAGGCATGATGGTCCTCGCATATTGAAGTTCCCAGGCCAGGATCAAGTGAGAGCTGACGCTGAGGCCTACACCACAGCCACAACAACCCCAGATCCAGGCCACATCTGCAACCTACGTTGCAGCTTGTGGCAATGACAGATCCTTAACCCACTGAGTGGGGCCAGGTATCAAACGCACATCCTCACAGAGATGTCAGGACTTTAACCCGCTGAGCCACAACAGGAACTCCATGATTATCCTCATTTTAAAGGGCAGGGACATTAAGCTTCATAGAAATCAACATACTTTGCCAGAGTTAATGCATGGTCTATCTGAATGCATGTTACAGACCTACAGAGTCATTTATTCATTCAACAAATATCGAGGGCCTGGGCACGGGGAATACAGCAGTAAGCAAAGCAAAGTCCTTGCCTACATGGAGCATATAATTCTAGTGGAGTTCTATCTGAGCCATAATAGTGTATTGTATCCTAGCCACACGTTCCTATCCCCGTCACTGGGCGATGCCTGCTGATCAGCATCTTCACAAGAGGCACCGGGAAATGGATGCATTAGCAGCACTGTGAGCACTAGACCTTGATGGACCAGTTCAGGTTTTGTTTTCTGTTTGTTTGTTTTTTCATTTTCTCAAGTTTTACTGAAGTATAATTGATTTACAATGTAATAATTTCTGCTGTACAGCAAAGTGATTCAGTTATACGTGTTCGGATTTTGTTTTGATTCTAGGTATTTTTCATGTTTGTGATTGTCTTACGTTAGTTGGGATCAAAGGATAAAACTGATATTAGCCTGTGCAATAAGGCTTTTCCTTCATAGAAACTTATTATTTTTTTCTTCTCTTTGAAAAAAAACAGAAGTCCAACCTAGACTAAGATTCAGGGTACAGAATACAAAAAATTCTGGTACAAAATTATCGTGAATCAGGGATTATGTTTAAACTATTGAAAATAGCCTGGCAAAGAAATGTTTTGAGTTTTAATACTGCTAAACTAATCTCTAAGTTAGATTGATATAAGTGGAGCCAAACATCAATGAACCTTTATTCTTCCAACTGGATGTGGAGGAAGAAATAAATCAACAGAATTACTCACTTCTCAAATGTCCTTATATATTCCTTACTTATATAAATGCTCAGAGGGATAGTTCCTCAGTGGAGGCCTGCACAAGAATGCAGAACTTTGAAATTCAGTTCACATCTGTCCCAAGAACAAACTACTCAACTGAAAATGGGGATCCAAGAAAGCAAGTGGTGTTATGCGGAAGCCATCAGTGTCCTGCCTGCCCAGCACTACCCAGCCCGGGAAAGAAGGTCTAGATCGGAAGGGTCCCCAGCATGAGGAGCCAGCAGTCAGGGTCTTTCTTCCGTTCTGGGGTCTGGTGTTCAAAGAACATAATTTTTTGAAACATCCCTCAATCAATGGGATAGGTTGTCTGTATATTAAACTAGCCCAGAAGCCATTCTGCAGTAGTTCACATATGTGAACACCCCACCCATTTAACCCACAAGTGTATTATAAACATTTAATGAAATAATTTAGTTTGAAATGTCTGACATAAAATGTTATGTAATATGTTATCATTAAATATTTTTAAAAAACATCAGTTACAGTTATTTAATCTAGTAAATGGAAATATTGGGCATAACATAGCGTGGCACAGGTATGAGTTCTAGGTTGACAAATGTGGACAATGCTGGACCATCAATCAAATGTCACCAGTCAAGGGACAAAAGGGGACAAGCAATACAAAGATCCTTAATCTACACTCTGAATATCCAGGGTCTCGATTATAAAGATTAGCTAACCTTGGAAAAAAACAAGATGATTTGAGTGGGAGGAATTGCCTTTTACACAGCAAAAAAAAAAAAAAATCACCTTTTGATTAGATAACCACCACCTTATTTCTAATACGTTAATATTAACCACCGCAATTCTTTTACGCTGTTGCAATTATTTCTCAAAGAATAAATGCATGAATAAGAATAAAATTACAGTGATTACATTCATAATATAATCACAGCAGTAATTATGCTCAGTTTATTTGGGAATATGGAAAGCAATTTTGAAAGGAAATATTTTTAAACACCTCATATTCACTTCTGAAAATGAATCAAATGTTTTAGAAGTCATTTAATTGAGCAAGAGGGATCAAAAGAGCTTCAACACAATAATGTTCTTTAACTATTTTTAACCATAAAAGGATTTTTTCTGGATTGTTTATTTAATCCTGTCCATGATCTAAACAGCTACTTTTGCTCTTCACCTGGTTTATTGCCACCTCAATAAGATACTCTTTCTCATTTTTATAATCATACTTTTTGAATTCAACCAAGAAAATGACCTCTCAATAACTCAAATATGATAAAAATCTGCTTTGATTGAGATCATTTTGAGAATCCAGTAAAAAACAAAGCAAAGATACTTCAAATTATAGTTACCAGTCAATGAGCTAACCTTAAAATATCTTTTAGGTGAAGTTTTAAAATGTTTTAAAGCAATAGACAGTATTTGCATAAGAAACCACAATTCTTCTCAGAGGTCCTAAAAAATCTCTTTTCATGTTTAACATATTGTACTCTTAAGCAGCTGCCCTATAATTGTAAAGGAGTACATGTACTTGAGTTAATTTTCAGGTTTCCTGAGGAAGTGTATTCATAGAGAACATCAACCTCTGTTGTAGATCAAGGACTGTTACAGACATTCATTCAATAATTTCAATGTTAATAGACTACAAAAAATGCATTGCTCTATTATAAACATCCTTATATATAATGACTTTCACTAAGAAGTTTTAAATATACGGATTTTTCAGTAGCTCCAAGGTCACATCCTTGAATATTCACTCTTAATCATATGACTTCTGGGAAATTTTCATCAGACTCTGAGAGGAATTTAAGTAAATTAAGGGTTTCACACAGTCAGCAGTTTTTTTGGGCTGTGAAATTTTCAGCTCCAGCCAAATCCATAGCCATGTCATTTTAAAAAGTGTCCCTGGTTTACCCAAGCTTTTCAAACATCTTTTCCTAAAAAACCTGGATGATCACACAGAGAAGCTGGAGCAAATGTCCATACGAAGCATTTTGAAAAGTTTTAGACCTCAAGAGAACAGATGGAACAATGCTAGCCACCTACACTTTTTAATTTCATCAAACACATCGATTCATACCATTTGACAGATTTCCTAGATTTTTTCTATCTCATTGCTTTTATAAGCTCCTGCAATAGGAAAACTACAAGACTTCAACCACTCCTCAATTAGGACTCACAGATCACACCAATCTAAATCTCATTAACTTGTACCAAGAGTTCCCAAAATACAATTTCAATTTACTGGGAAAGATTAAAAGGCACATTTGGCATTGGTACTGCAATGAGAAATCAGTAGTAGGTGAAGGGCTACCCATCTCTGAGTTTTATTATTTATTTTATAAGCTATGTGCTAATTTTAAAAGCTTACAAAGTGAGTTTTCTAGACAAGAAAATAGAGGGCTAGTCAATTCCTAGAAACATCCCAGTGGAAAAGCTATATATCTCACCAAATGCAGAGGTAGTTCACTTGAAAGAAGTAGAACATTATAAAACACATAGCTGAAAGAGACCCCACATCTAAGTATTCTCTTGATTTCTTTCTCTCTCACAAACCCTGTATCTCAACACTCAACATGTCCTCTTAGCTCGTTCATATTCAAAAATTTTCCAGACACCCCCTTTTCCTGCAGGTTCACGGAAGCTGGGCCCTGTGCACACATCCAGAAACAAATCCAAGCCTCAGGCCCCTTAGTAATGAGGGGCTTTCAGCACAGCCATATCCCACTTCGGCGAAACCTACCTCCCACACAAATTTCCCTGTAAATTTCCTTCAGGGATGTCACAATATTTGTCAGCAACAGCACCCGAGTCCTTGACAGCAAAGACAGCGGTGAATAGCTGTGTTTTGTTGGCAGCAACACTGTCCTTCCCCCTGGACCCAGCCCACAGCCTCCCTGAACCTCATTTAGGAGGATGTTGAGTAAACCTTGAGGATGCTGGAGGCTCGCATAGGACTGGGACATTCCTGGTGGGTGAAAGTGACTCACTAGCTACCATCATCACTGGCTGCATCCCACTGTGCCTTAGCGAATACTTCCTGGAGACGTCTTTCCACCAGGCCTTCCCAATACCAACCACAGGTTCCCTGCCTACGACTGCCAACCCCAATCCTGGACTGTCTCGAGGCAGTTGTAACTACCTCCTATTAGATTTTATTGATGTAAAAAATACAATCTCATGTGAGAGTACAGCCTAATTAATGCTAAAAAGTTTGCAGATAGCTAGCCAGTGAAAAGAAAGAGGTTATCAGAAGGAAAAGCAGAAGGCTCAATCTGAGAAAAAATAAGAGAAGATGGTTTCACCAGTCTCTGGTCCTGAGGAAAAAATGCATAAACATGAGTAGGAGTTGACTGCTGAGCCCAAGGCTAAGGGCCCCTTTGCTCACCTGCCCAAGAATACTTTTATGACAGATGAGTTGAAATGCAAATCATCCGGTAAGATCATCCTTTCTATAGTGCTATATATTTCAGAAGGCATGTCAGCCAGGATGACTAGTTCCTGCTGTGTGCTGAATATAGCACACTCGGCACTCACTCAGACTTCATGAGTTGCAACCTAATCACTAGGATGATGGACGGCGGCTGGACAAAGAGAAAGAGGCCTTGCCAGCATCCACATCTTTGGAATTAACTTTGTATTTGGACTCTGAGCCGGAAGCCTGTCTTCCCACAAAAGCCAGATTGACAGGTGAACTATGAGTACTTAACATGGTGGAAACTGGATCCTAGAAATGAAGAGAACTTGTCACTGGTTTAAATGTGCTTTCTATAATGTGGGCAAAGCCTGTACTTGGGGAAAGATCCTAGACTTCTTGAAAGTAAACCAAACATTGAAGTTCTCCAGAATTTGACTTCTCATCTTGCCACAGCTGCCCCTAGTTCACCCCACCCTCTTTTCCATTTCCACTAATATTCTATCTTCCTACTTCCACCTTCATCTGCTGTCATTGATACTTCACATGGACGCCATTCTTTTAAAATATGAAACAGATTATGTTACTTTTCCACTGAAAGCACCCCAAAAGCATTCTATTACATCCAGATAAAATCCAAATTTTCAAAATAATCATACTTTAAGCAAAACCCTGAGAGAATGTTCTTCACTGTCTCCCAGTTGATAAATCCTCCACGTTCTTATAAACACTTTCTAATAAACAACACTGGTCATATGAAGGTCATTTCCTCTCTTCACTTCTCTGTTGCTGTCCCCTACAGATGACCTCGCTACTCTCCTTCCTTTGGCAAAGACAGTTGCCTCTGGAACATAGTCTTTTCCACCCCAAGCCTTAGCATCATCCTGAGGGATTTCAGTGTTCATTTGTTTTTTCGGCCATGCCTGCAGCATGCAGAAGTTCCCAGGCCAAGGACTGAACCCATGCCATAGCAGTGACCTGAGCCAAGGCAGTGACAACACCAGATATTTAACCCATTGAGACACCATGAAACTCCATCCATTTTAAACCCTGGTCTCTGAGGTCCTGGTCCATTATCCTCTATAAACTTTCTCAAATCCCACTAGGTCCAAACTTAATTATTCAAATAAATCACAAACTTTTCTCCTTCCAGCCACCTGGCTGAAGTATTTTTACTTCAACCTCACTGAGATCTCTACTTAATTAACCAGTCTCTTGCTTTCACTCTATGGCTCCTTTACTTCTTTCTTATTTATCTTTGATTCCATGGTCCATAATTTCAGTTATAATCTTAAGATACTCAGGTTTTCTTATCCTCTTGTACTTTTTTGCTGCTGTCAGAAAAAAAAATCTCCAACTTGGTTGACTATAACTAGTATATTCTTTGTCTTGGATCAAGAAAATCATTGAATAAGGTAGAATATCCTTCAAACTCATGTCCACCAACCCAGATAGGCTCCCAACCCTACCTGCCATTCCAATTATGATGCACTGTTCAACTCATCCTCTCTCCCTTCACAGTGGCTTAAATTATATTCCATTCTCCTTGCAACTCTAATGGTCTTCTTCCCACCTTAATATCACCAGATGACTCCTACTTACTGAGAAAATTAAATATTCTAATTAAATGTTAAAATGTAAATGTTAATGGAATGTTAAAAATGTAAAGTTCCCAATTTAAAAAAATAGGAATTAAATTATTAATCACAAACTGGCAGAGAAAAAATTGAATAGTAAGGAACCTAGCTAAATCCGACAGAAGGAAAAAATGCAAAGAAAATGCACAGTTACTAGAAAGTACTATATGATATGGCATAAATAAATCTAAAAGTACTAGTAACTTTATGAATAAAATGGGATAAAATTCCATTTAAATGGCAGATTCTTCAAACTGGATTTTAAAAACTTAAAATCTGGCTATGTGTAGTTTATAAGTAATATATGTAAACCATAATGATACAGAAATGTTGAAATTAGGTAGTGAAAATAATGCATCAGACAAATAATAACCAAAAAAGGTGGCACACTTATTTTAAGGTCATTTGAAACTGAGTTTAAAGCAAAAATCATCATGAGGAATAAAGAGTCCAGTACATGATAAAAAAAACAATTCACCAGGATGACACAATAGTTCCAAACTTGTATAAACCTAACCTCAAGAATATTTTTGAAAATCTGCAGTTATAGTGAAGATATTTCTATTGTAATAACAACAATAATAGTAATTAACACGTAATAGCATTTAGCAACATTAATATTTTGGACATTATTCTGTAAATATATTTTTCTGTAAATATATTATTTCACTTATTCCAACTCAGTCAGCATGTTCACTTAGATGACTAATAGACTACATCTTTCCTTTTTTTTTTTTTTTTTTTTTTTTTTTTTGCTTTTAGGACTGCGGCATATGGATAGTCCCAGGCTAGGGGTTGAATCAGAGCTGCAGCTACTGGCCTACACCACAGTCACAGCAATGTGGCATCTGAGCTGCATCTGCAAATTACACCACAGCTCGTGGCAGCACCAGATCCTCAACCCACCGAGCAAGACCAGGGATTCAACCTGCATCCTCATGGATACTAGTCAGGTACATTACTGCTGAGCCACAGTGGGAACTCTGATCTTCTTTTTTTTTTTTTTTTAACACATTTTTTGGAGTATACTTGACTTATAATGTTCTGTTAGTTTCTGGTATATACCAAAGTGAATCAGCCACTTTCATTCATTCTTTCAGATTCTTTCTCCATGTAGGTTATCACAGAGTACTGAATAGATTTCCCAGAGCTATATAGTAAGTCCTTCCTTGTTATCGTTTGACTTTGGGTCATAGACTTCATCTTAACACACTCAAAACCAAATGCCTAATTTTTACCCCAAAATGTGACTCACCCACATCTTCCCCATTGTAATATCGATGCTCATTATTCCAATCCCCTGGCCCCAAACCTTGGAGTGATTTTTATTCCTCACTTTCCTTTTTTTTTTTTTTGGTCTTTTTGCCTTTATCTTGAGCCGCACTCATGGCATATGGAGGTTCCCAGGCTAGGGGTCTAACAGGAGCTGTAGCCGCCGGCCTTCGCCACAGCCACAGCAACGTGGGATCCGAGCCGCGTCTGCGACCTTCACCACAGCTCACGGCAACGCCGGAATCTTAACCCACTGAGCAAGGCCAGGGATCGAACCTGCAACCTCATGGTTCTTAGTCAGATTCGTTAACCACTGAGCCACGAAGGGAACTCCTCCACACTTTCTTTTATACCACATATCCAAAAGGTTGGGAAGTCCTGTTGATTCTGTCTTCAGAGTATATGCAACCACCTCTCACCCCCTTGTCTACTACTCTCTAGTGTAGTAGCCTTGTTGTAGTCTTTCAGATTCCATACTTTCCCCCATACCAGGCTGTTCTCAACACAGTACCTAGGGTCATTCTTTCAGAATGTATTTCAGGTCATGTTACTTCTCTGCTCAAAATCTTCTGACTTTTCATTTTATTTACAGTGAATATCAAAAGCTGCTTATAATGGTTTACAAGACTCTACAGATGTGGTCACTTTTACCTTCCAGATCATTAATTCTACCATGCTCTTTGCTCACAACTCTGCACAAAACCATGGAATCCCACACCATGCCAAGCATACCTGGGTCCTGGGCCTTTTACACTTTCTTCTTCCTGAGACACTCTTGCCCAGATATCAGCATGGCAAACTTTATCACTTCTTCCAAGTCTCTGTTCAGATGCCAATAACTTGATAGGCTTATCCTAACCTCCCTATTTAAAATAGAAATCTACCTCCCTCCCACTTAACTCCCCTCTGCTCTATTATGCATGCTACCAATTTGTTCTCAAGAAGATAAAAAACAGAATTTACAACAAATACACACCCAGAAAAGTATAAAATATGAATTAAATATTAGATACAAAGTAATAAAAAGAAAATAGATGTGATTCACAAAAAACTGGAGCTAATTCTTTTAAAAGACAGTAAAATAGACAAGCTGCTGGTAAGACTGATAAATAAAATTAAAATGGTAAAAAACAAACAGTATCAGGAATAAAGTAGGAGGAATAAAAGAACATAGATTTTTAATATGAAAAATATAATTAGTAATTCTATAAGTTTTAACATATGGGCAGAGTTGACAAAATTTATAGGGAAATATGAATTACCAAAACTAACACAAGAAGAAATAGAAAACTTAAATAGATTTACAAACATTAAAAAATTGAGGTTGGTGGTTTAAAACCTACTTACAAAATCAAAAGAGGGAAAAAACTTGCTGTGGCAAAAAAAAAAATATATGTGTATATACTTCAAAACTATCAACAATCATTATCTCTGATATCAACAATTTCAAAGAATAGAAAATGAGGACATTTTCTCTAACTCATTCTCTGAGGCTGGTAAGATCTTGATGTCAAGATTGGGCAAGAATAGTATAAAAAAAGAAAAACTAGTAGCCAATCTTACTTATGAACAAAAATATAAGTATTCTAAATAAAATATTAGCAAACAAAATCAAGGATTCTGTATATGCAATATATGAATAATCTACGTAGGGATTTTGCAGAAGTCATGGAGGTTGGCTATTAGAAGATGGATTGGGAGGATATTCTGAGAAGATGGTGGAATTAGAAGAACCAGGAACCTTGTCCTTCTGCTTAGACAAAAATTGCCATGGCAGAATCTAATGCAACAATTGTGGAACCCTGGGATCTACTGAAGACTTGCAACTTCCAGGGGAAGATTTGGATGGAAAATTGTAGTTAATTTTTGGTAAATTTCAGCTCTCAGTATAGTAACAGTCATGCATCTCCCACCCCTAAGCTACATGGCAGGCAGCTATATGTGAATTCCTAGAGCAGCTTGCAGCAGCTTATGGAAGCCAAAGTGAGCAAAAATGATCCCACCCTCCAACTATCAGAAATCTTTGCCCTGATTCCTGATTGTTGCTTCTGATCACAGAGGTGCAGATGAAAGGTAGATAGCCATTGTTGTGAAACCTTTCTCCCTTTGTGCAAGCCCCTCTCCTCTAGCTGAAGTACCTTCCAAGAGATTTAAAGAGCCAGTGTCCTCCCCTCTTTAATTTTTTCTTTTCTATTTTTAAGAGCCAAAGACATTAAAGATTAGGACATTCAAAACAACAGTATATATAGGGAATATTAAAAGGTGAACCTGCATGTCCAGGGATAAGCTAAGAAAAGACCCAAGAAGACCTTAGGTTTACACCTTAGGGCAACCCTCAGCAGAAAAATAGCTCACAACAAGCAAGAAAACCCCTGGGGAAATCCCTTGAGAACCAATATCATCATTTGCTCTATCACAACCCCTTCTCATAAGACATGGGGGGGGGGGGAAGGTGCCTTCACATAAACTTCTATTAAGCCTGAAGAGAGCAGGGCCATCAGCATATTGCTTTCAGAAACTTCCTATCCAGGTTGCCCAACTAATTATTTGTCATATTCCCAACCTACCCTAGATTCATAGGCTTACAGATTCCCTTGTCCACACTCCATTGCACACAAAATTTCATGTGAGGTGAAAAGCCCACGCTGTAAAAGAGAGAGCCTCCTTTGGCTTTCTCATACTACACCAGGTCTACAGAATATAAACATACATAATACATTCATTTAAAAATGTATTCTCATTAAAAATGCTTATTTTTGTGGCCTACTCCCTACCCCTAAGTAAATTAATTACCAAATCATCCACATAAGTGTTCATAGTCTTTTTGACTTCCTCAGGAATGTGTTCTCTGGAGTTTCCATTGTGGCTCAGCAGGTTAAGAAACAACACAATGTCCATTAGGATGCAGGTTTGATTCCTGGCCTCACTTAGTGGACTAAGGATCTGGTGTTGCTGCAGATGCAATGTAGGTCACAGATGCAGCTCAGATCCAGTGTCACCGAGGCTGTGGCATAGGCTGACAGCTGCAGTTCCAATTCAACCTCACCCAGGAACTTCTATGTGCCACAGGTATGGCCCTAAAAAAGAATGTTTTCCTCCAAACAAATGAATCTTAGAATGAAAAGGCAGTATACTTTATATTCAGATAGCACCAAAGGTAGTGATTTTATTTTATTTAAAAGAAGTCCTTCTTTTGGTCAATGCTACAGCTATTATTTAAAGGTCACTGGGGGAAAAAAGGCACTGGGAATACACAAAAGGACATTTTTACAATTGTGTTTTTAGAAACATACAAAAGCACAACAATGTTTATTCATTTTTTTCACTTAAATTTACGATTAAAATTAACTTATGCTTACTGAAGAAAAGTAGTTATTCTACATATACAATAAGATATTCATCTCCATTATGATTTAAGTCAGCAGAAGATTTCACTTAACAGCAAAAATTATCATGGTATTTGTTCTTTCAAAAATACTTGCCAGGAGTTCCCATTGTGGCTCAATGGTAACAAATCTGACTAGTATCCATGAGGATGCGGGTTCGATCCCTGGCCTCATTAGGGGTTAAGGATCCAACATTACTGTGAGCTGTGGTGTAGGTGTAGGTCGCAAATACGGCTCAAATCCCACTTTGCTGAGGCTGTGGCATAGCTGGCATCTACAGCTCTGATTCACCCCTAGCCTGGGAATTTCCATATGCCTCAGGTGTGGCCTGAAAAAGACAAAAAAAAAAAATCTTTCTCTTAGGAAAATGATTTTTTTCTGTTATACTTCAGTAATTAAGAAAAGCTGTCCTTGGAGTTCCCGTTGTGGCGCAGTGGTTAACGAATCCGACTAGGAACCATGAGGTTGCGGGTTCGATCCCTGCCCTTGCTCAGTGGGTTAACGGTCCGGCGTTGCCGTGAGCTGTGGTGTAGGTTGCAGACGCGGCTCGGATCCTGCGTTGCTGTGGTTGCGGCGCAGGCCAGTGGCCACAGCTCCGATTAGACCCCTAGC